>JXSR01S043202.1:18130-28680 GCA_000969725.1 Ophiothrix spiculata | reverse complement strand
TGGCAGGGTTGTTTTATGGAGCCATGTATCTCATGAATATGGAGAAAAATGTTGACAAATTACCCCACAAATTAATATAATATATTTGTGGTTGTTGTTTCTACTTTCTGCTAATTTTAATATGCAGATATATACTGCGTAGAGATTGTTTATCATACTATCATTCTCAGTCTATGCCCTTTTTTTCTTCAATCTACATTCACAGCTTACAATGTACATCCATGTAGATTCCTGGGATGTACATCCATGTACATTCAACTCGATACATTCGTGCGCCTCACACACTTGCGTGTGCATGCGTGTCATTGAGCAACTTGGTAGCATGCGTAGGCTTAACGTGTATGCATTTAAACACACATGCACAGTTGAATATGCAGCTTGAATCCATAGTGTAAACACAATCTCTACTCCTGGAATGTACATCGATGTACATGGATGTACATTCCAAGCTGTTATGTAGTTTGCCGGAGCAGGGGACAACAAGCGTCCTTCAGCTACAACAGTCCTGCGCTAATTCTGGCAGCTTATCTCCGCATACTATGTCATCCACAGCCTCAAAAGCTGAAGGATGTATCTCAGAAAGTGGGTTCTCTGCCTTCCTGGTTTTGTTGTTCCATGTCATGGAACATACAGTGTGTACTCTTTGTATGGCTCACCATTAGACATTGAAAGCACATAGTCCAGGAACCTGCATTGACAAGGATCTCACATTTTCCACCAGTAGGCTAGTCTTGGTTAGATCATAGATTGAAGCATATTCAGCACCTTATCAACTCTCTTTCTATTCCACCATGATTTTATGAGGTACCAAAGCATTGATTTTACTCTCCTTTGCTTTAGACAGGAATTGAGACTGACAACCATACAGAAGGATAGTGACACGGGTTGTAGTGCAGATTGACTTTGAAGGAGAGTGTGGTGTTAAGACATCACCATAAATGCTTCAGTCTACACAATGCTGTCTCAGCAAGACCTTTTGTCTTATATCATCATGGAGCCAATGTATTTGAAGTGCGATACATAGTTGATTGTGTTTTTGTAAACTTAAAGGGGAGGCTGTGAACAGGAGCATCAATGATTAACCCAAGGTCAGCAGCAACTTGTTGCAATTCTGATTACCTGAAATTGAACACAGTGTACAGAGGACTCCAGCAAGGCAAGTCATCTACAAAGTTCAAGTCATTTAGGACCTTTGGTGTAAGACTCAAAAGGATCTTTTAATAAGCTACTTGTGACAATCTTTCACAGTTACAGTTATTAGAGACTGCATAGTGTATACACAAGATTAAAAACTCTTTGCGGAGGAGGTGTACGAAGATGTACCATCTCCCTCAATAACTTTGCTGACCCTTGCATGACCTAATGATTATGTATCAATCACAAACCAAAAATAGATATGTACTCACCCACAAGTCTTAGATCATATAGCTAACAAATAAGTAGTCACAACTGGTGGATTACAACGCAACTGGTCGAGATTAGAACACATGTTCCCGATCCAAAACCGTGGCTTAAGTTTGCAAAATACAACTCGTACAAAACGCACATATAGTATATCGAGATGGTATACCTGACCAAGAATTACGCAGTGCACATTGCAACTTTTTTCCAAGTCCTCAAATCCAGAGAAAATGCCCGACTTCCGTGCAACCACTCATATGACTAAGTCAAAGGGAAGTATTACGTTAAGACTGTAGGCTTGCCAGACACGCCAACACATGAAGAAGCAAAAGCGTGGGGATCCACATTTGAATAACAATTTTTAGCATAATTTGCCAGAAATACATAGCACTATGATTAAAAACTAAACAAAATATTTCAACTTTATCCAAAAATCATTATGAAATACCAAGTTGAGTATGGTGTTATTGGCATTCAATACAACCTGCCCGGGAATCAATTCCATGCTTTGTCAAAGTCCTACTCAAAAGAAATCAATGTCCGATAATATTTTTGTCAGTGTCTAAGTACTTTTAATCCATCATTTATCTTTACTCATTCAGTTCTATGAATTTCCACACATTTGATAACAAATGTATCCAAGGTCTGACTAAATTCTTGGAAAAATGATCAAAGTTCTGATATAAACAAACCTAGATACTTAAAGAAAAACATTTTATTAAATAGAGCATTAGCATTAATAGAGCTACTTTGAGTTCACAACCAGGGAAGACGTATAGCTGGAGGGCTAGTGTGAAATTTATCAGTTCCCTAACAAAAAATAAACACATAAACTAATGTTGCATGAAGGGGCCAATATCCAAGGACAATGAAAACAATAAGATTGATTATTATTATTAATATCTCAGTTTCAAAATATAAGTAGCATTGCTTTTGAGTCAGCAGCGACATCTTACCATAAATTATCAACCTCAATTCCATCCTCTTCACTTCAGCAAACCCAGCGTAAGTCTCTGTCACACATCACCGTATCGAGCCAAACATACGCCCAACATACTCAAGCCCACTATTGCTTGGTTTGTACATTATTGTTCGTCATGTTTTCGTTAGAAATACGTTCACTACCTATTCCATACGGTTTGTCCGTTATGTAGACCAATACGTTTAATTTGTTATCCATACTGTGGTAGTCAGTTTGGCACACAGTCAGTATGTGAAACTTCTGTACAATATTCGTACATTTGGGCTCTATACAGTAATGTGTGACAGATCCTTTAACTACATATCATGTCCTACCATAACTAAAACCAGACAAGCATAATATCCAACTTGAAGTTCTCCTGCTGTCTTCAGAATCTGATACTGCTTTAATCCCAGGAGTGTAAGGTTAGCCGTTTATGCAGGAAGGAAAACCATATTTCTCAAGTCTACAAAATCTATCCAAGATGAGCTGCCATTTCTGTATCACACTTCTATCTCCATTTAAGAAGTGTTGCACATGCTTGCATTTAGAAACTAGAGTACAAGTATAGCCTTAATGCCAACTTTAAATTACAAATTCTGTTTTTATTATCCTATCAATAACTTGCACTATAAAGATGCTATTGATAAGGTATCGATCAGATTGGTAAATCTGTTTGTAGCAGTGACCAGCAAGGTTATATAATTCTTCCAATCAAGTCCATTGACCCACTCTCCATGAAAATCTTTATGTTGATTTATTACATAAAATGTTGATTTATTTGAGTAAGAGTATTGAATTACAATATTGTTCCAACTCACTATATGTTGTTAAATATTTGATTAAAATCTACTTTGTAAATGAAGGACGGTAGAACTCCCTGTATGTTATTTCAGGATCGCCATCTATCCAAAATATTAAGAGATATACAAATAAAAACTTCAAATAACAAATACAAAGGAACTTGCATAGTTTTGTGATTGCTTAGGAACATTTGTTGCTATCATTTACAGACTGTAGAAGATGAACGTTTTCTCCATTTAGATTAGAAAAAGTATAATTTTCATATGTTTTTGACAACTAAAATAAGTTTATCTGTACTGTCTCTTTTGGACATATAATTGAACCAAATTGACAAGAGTATTAATCTGAAGATCTGTGGGCATATCCGATATGGAATGATAGTTACTGGGTGGGGGTCACTTACACTGATTGAAGGTATGGGTGTGTGCTGCCATCAGAACCCATTTTCAAGCCTCCTCTTCCACTCCCCAAGATGCCAATTTCATGATTACCTCAGTTCTGAAGACCACCATTTTCAAAGAAATGACTCAAAAGTTCTCAACCTAATATTTTAAGCAATTTTAAGTGATTTTCAGCTTTAACAGTATGGGGAAAAAGCAATGCCCGAGACCTCACTTAGGAAAAAAATTAGTTCCATTACCATTATTTTTCCAACAAATTAATTCCGTTAGATCCTTTAGTTGGATAACCCAGGCAGCACATACCTACCAAAATTTTTCGTTTGAGTACCCCTCTTCCCTACCGGGCATCAAACTTCATTATGCAATATGTATCGAACCTTGTTGATATGAAGTGCATTGGTGATCAAAAGGGAAAATAAATTACCACTATCAAATCCCTGGGTTAATGTCTCGTTTTAAGACAGGTAATTCTTCATTTTAATTTAAAACAAATGCGTCTTCCTCTTTGTCAGCTATAAAATACTTTCAAATCTTCAAGTAGATCGATAATTTGACCAAAGGAACATAATATTATTATGGTCACACACCCTTTGAATACAAACAACTTGTACTAAATCAGTAAAAAAAAAAGGGGGGTACACAAACACAGACAAGAGAGAAAGAATCTTTTGGGGGCATCACTTGACATGTATGGAAAAGATGTCACATACAGTGATAAAATATACCATGTTCAAGCTTAAAAAGTATTTCTGTTCAAATTTTAGTTTCATGAAACAGAATCATATTTTGACCCAAAATAAAGAGGTGCACACCACTGACAAATACGTCAAAGAACCGACAGCCTAAACTATCACATTGAATATTTCAGTTTGTTTCAGTTGCGTTTAAGAGATTCCAAATCATCTTCCTTTTACATAAAATTGAAAGAGGTTGTGCAAATCAGCAGTGCAATAAATGTGTGGAGGTTCCCTCTTGCTGGCTAAGCTCCCAGGTTAAGCTTAACATTATTACTAAGCAAAACTCCACCCTATTTACTTGTTTAGTGCGTTTATTGGTAAGGCACATTTGAAGTACTTAAATCAAGTGTTTGATTAAAACTCTGGGAAATTTGATGGGCAAATAAATGAAGCCGGTGTTTTTCAATATGTATGGCACGTGACGGGACTAGATGAATTGGTAGATTGGAAGCGTACCTGTATTGCCAATCCTGAATGTCTTAATATCTCAATATGTATTCAAACGCAATGAAATTTGAGAATGCAAGTTGCAAAACATGATTAGAATACATTCAGTTTCTACTTCATTAAAGAAATACCAGGTTAAAGATAAGCCAATGCTGATGGATCTTTGGTTACAATTCTTAGTTTCAAATACCATCGTTATCCAGTGTCTATTACTTTGTATGCCATTATTATTATTTAAATTAATTTAACATGAAAACCATTTCTCTTGATCATCATATAAGACAAATATTTTCAATATTCATTTTACATACCAGAAAAAAATCATATTAACAAAAAAACACCTTTTTACTAAAATGGTCACTGCATGTGTCAACAAATGTGATTGCCACTATAAACAAACAAAATATTAAGGAAACTCTTGGGAATATTTCTGAAGTACCATTATGCGATGAAATAAAATGTTTTACAACTGTCAGACCTTGATGTAGGGCCAGTCAGTGAAGCAAATGTTGAATTAGTTTCCCCCTTTACAGGCATGTGAACAATTACTAACAAAACATCCTGAAATTTCCTGAAAGGTCTTTGCCAGCTTTCCTGATAATTCTTATGCCTGCCTTTACTTGACGCTAAAATTGACTTAGAATAGTCACCGAATTCAGAAAAATGAAAATACTTACAACTGTTGTTAACATTTTAAGACAAAATTTTGTTGTGGGCTAAAAACAGTATATTTTACAATGATTTAGAGAAACTGAAAAAAAAAAAATTCAACACCACCAGTCAGGTCCATATAACTTTTTCCTCATTTTATCACTTATAAGCTTACTCTTTTCTAAAGTTTACCAAATTCTAAACATCCCAGAACTAAACCAATATCTGACATATTAAAAGCACTATCATGTTCAACAATGCTATCCATAGATAAGGCTAAAATGGGAAAGTAGGAATCTGACTTACTTAAATAGAGTTCCATTGATAAAACATGAAAGAACGACTTAAACCAGGTATAGTACATATACAAGATAATTTTTTCTTGACAGAATTGGAAAAAGAGGTCCTTTCTTAATTTCATGATCACTTGTAACAGATGAGCCAATGTAATTAGCAATGGTATGTTCACTCGACTAGAAAATTGAGTTATAACAAAGTAAAGTGATTATGAGAAAGAATCTTAAGGTGATACTTCCTTAATTAAATTTTCATTAACAAGTGGATAACTATCTCCTATTTGTTTACACTAATGTCTGGCACAGTAGGAAATCACCACAGCAAGGTTTCAGATTTTTTTCTCAACCAAGAAAATCTGGAAACATTTACAAGCCTAAATCACAGAAAAGTTCTGTGAAAGACGAAAGTAAATTTATTAGCAGCTTCTTGAAAATATTAATTGGCTAAATTACACATCCTCCTAAAAGTAAAGGACCTTTTTTTTTCAAGATTAAATAAAAAGAAACATTTTAAAACAATTTATGGGAGGTACAACAAATTGCCTGCATTTCCTTTCCACTGCTCCAGTCTTGGCAACCATAGCTTCAGTAAGGAACTGACCTCGGTGCGCTTTTCCTTTCAAAGAAAACAGGAAGATCTCATTTTTCCCTCTCTCGTCATATTCAATTAGGCCAGTCCTTGCGCTCAGTGTGCTATATCCATCAGTTAAGCTGAGTATTTTGCAGGATCCACCTGTACAAAATCTTACCATGTCTTGCCTATACATCATCCCAAATCCAATGAATATTTCAAAATGTCTGCTATTAAAGGGAGCTTTGGTAAACCAACTTTATATGTACCTGCAAGTAAACACATAGGCAGCATAGATCCTTGCCTTGTGTTGAGTGAGTGGTGGAGAGAATCCAACATACGATCCAACATTCTAGGATAAATCCAATACTTAAGTATCCAAACATTGATTTTTGCCAGTCAGTTCAAAATGCCCTGCGACCCACTTCAATTTAGTGCATTAGAAGTACACTGATAAAGAGAAAGAGGACTGTACTACTACTAGCAGACTTGGCATGTCAGACTTTAGTGTGATGCTTGCAATCCCTATCTGTAATTTATTCCATTATCTACTGTACCTATCAAACATACCTTCTGTTGCCTGAAAACATGTCAATATAATGGTGAATCAGGCAAGATGAAGACTTCTGTAAAATAGGATTTTTTTTCCTAAAAATCCATAGATTTTATCGAATTTTGCCAATTTGTCTTTTTCCTTTCCTTAAAATCAGAACATGTCTTGGCTAACAAGTCAAAGTGCAACAAAACATCACATATTGAATAATTTCATTTTTTTTTTGGGGGGGGGAGATTAAATAATCATTAATCCATGCTTATTTCTTCTATTTAACAACTTCTTTTAAAACAATCAAAAATAAACAAAATTAGGCCATAATAGTGTACCGCAATATTATTGCATCTAGGTCATTGTTTCGTTTTTGTGTCTTGATAATAAAATTCATAGCAATCATTATTTGTTTTGTTTATATCTATATGGCCAATCCAAACAAAATGTTGAGGAATATAAATAATCATATTTTATTTAGGTTCAATGTCAGGAGGAGACAACCTTTTCTTATTGATTGATACAGTTCAGTGTCAAAAAGAATCGACCTTGAAGGATTTCACACGTTTTGCCGTTTTGCAATGCATAAAATTTTCAAAATTGATATTATTCATTGAACAAAATTCAATGTTGCGACCATTCAATGTAAAATCAATTAAAATAATATTCATATCTCACCAAACTCACGAACATACTAAATTTAGAAAAATTGATAAATTCTAGGGCAGTTAACATACTACATAATGAGAGTGAGCTTTATCAAAATAGAAAATCAATTTGGTATTCATTATTCACCAATCAGTATCAATTTTTAATCTCAAATTTGTAAGGTAAACTGCTATCTAGATGTGTCCAGAAGTTATCAGCATATTCAATAATTCAAGGGTTTCATAACACTTCAGAGACGAGGTAACAAACGGGGACAGTTATACATGGGCAACGTCATAAGAATAATTATGATAATTTTAAAACTTAAATTGCAATATAAATACACACATACCTTATTCCAACATAAAATAACAAGTTCATAAGTATATCCGTTATAGCACAGCACCTGTGTTGATCGTATCGTGTATGTTACTATTGCGACGCACACTCATAATATACAGCCGGCTCTGACACCTCACCTTATGTAGTCCAACTTGCGTTTAAGTATCGCAAGACTATCTATACAACTAGTGAACAGCTATAATTTTGATATGTGTGTGTGTGGTTAATTTCTACGCAGCATATGCATCCTAGTCAATTCAACATGGCCTTAACAGTCGGCTGTGTCATTAACAACTGAATCGGGAGAACAAAAATCTATACAAATTGTAACCACACACACAAATTGTTATGAATGCAATGAATGGGATGAATGGATCTACTGGTGCGTGTCACATGAGCGCCCGGCTAATGCTTCAGTACTACGATAACTACTAACTGATAAGTAAACGTGCCATATTAGAAAATTTTAAATAGGGAGAAAGAGTGGGAAAATATCGGCAACCTTTATGTTTGCTTACATAATGTCTGATGTGGGAAAAGTGTAAATCATACTCTCACTGCTAAATAAACAATAAGAAATGTTGTAAATAAATCAACTCAACCTGTATGCCAAATAATTGGCAAGTCAGTGACACAATATACACTTACATGTGTACACATTCTATATTAGTATACCATAAGTCATAAATAACTCCACATAAACAAATCGCAGGGTCAGTCAGAGTAAATCCAAGTTTAGACCTTCGCTGCTGCCTGGCTGGTTGATCCCAAAATAAATGGGGAAACACCACTCTGGAACACCTATTTTGGTACACAACATGGATGTAGCCAAACAAAATATATACAGGTATCAAATACAAGACATGTTCAAATGAAACTTAATCAATCCATTCTGAATGACTACATTTAATACTTAGGACAAAAAGAAACTTTAACGAGCCAGTCCGCATAATTCGATACATTCAATTTTCTAACAGGAAAACTTATGAGACATGAACTTCCCATAGGTTTGAGACTGTACATTCTACATATTTCAACAGACAATTTTACCACTGCACTGAATACTAACTTACCTAAATATAACTCAAAAAAACTACTCAATAGTTCTGTTCAGCAACTGTTTTAAATATCCCAGAATCTGCACACAAACTTTTTATTCCCAATACATATCCATAGTCATGCAATTAACGCGATGTATAATACTGCTAACCGACTTCGCTGGTGTAATAACAACGTCCTTTTGCACACAGTGTGGTAGTAGTGACTCGTAGGTAGACCCAGGACTTGAGGTATGAACACAGCATAGGTCCCAGGAGGGGAGAGGAGTTAAAGGTCATGGAAACTTTGCTAACAAAGTTGGGGGCAGTCTACAACTCTAGTAAGACGATCTTCACACAGAGTTTGGTGTTTACATTCACAGCTAAATTAACCATCTTTTGCTACCACTAGAAAGCAATGAACTATTTTAAACAAACATATTACTGTGGCATAATTTAACACAATATTCACAAATGTCGACTCACAAAATTAAATATTCATAATTTGGACTTTGAATCCTTATCTTATCTTGGCAAGATAGGATGACACCACTATGAACAGCTTACTTGCATATTATACAAAGATAAAGGTTGCGGATACTTTACCAATTTACCATAAATTTACAGAAGAAGATTATATACACCAGATCGAACTATAGAAACCGGCTTGTATTGTTGCAACATGTTTGAAACTATAGAATCTGCCTTGGTCAACTTTGGTTGCAAGTCTTGTGGAAAATCTGGGGAAAATCAACTTTTTAGCCTGACAATACCCTACACCCCCATTAATTCTGTTTCTACTTCCTTGAGCTTTTCTATCACTCAATGAAAAATTCTCACCATAAAACATCTATAATGTATACATTTTATCCACAACTTTATAAGTTTAAGACTAACTATCAAAACTCAACCAAATTTGTCAGAAATTGTAATGTCATTGCTTCCTATTCTGCAAGTTCAATGACAGATACTTCAATAGTATATTTATATAAAAACTACACACACCAGGAACTAAACGACAGACAAAATTTCAAAATAGAAACTCACCCGTTAAAAATACTCCACATGCACGTATAGATCCTTTCTACTTGTACAGCTTCCACAAAACTAATCAGCGTTCTATTGTTACCTTGATCAAAGTATTTTCTCATTTCTATCGCTAAATTTGCCCACAGCTTAAATATCCATCCCTGATACTTAAAGGCTAGATGGACTTGGCATGTAATATACCACCATCGTTTCTGATTGGGGGAATCGAGAGAAGAGAGGAAAAAATCTTTGTGACATGCATAATACGCTAAGATATTATTCACGCCTGATTGACTGAAAACCATAAGAAGGTACAAAGCAAATAATATGGAAGAAAAGTACACCACGTCGGTGGGGTGTAATGCTAGTGTCATTTCGTCTTCCTTGGTTTAATATTATTTTTTCAAGTGAGAAACTATGAGTAATTGACTAGGTATCCGCAACTCTGCAATATAAGAGCATGGGAACACAGTGATTTTTGCTTAATTGCTGTTTAAATGAGGTGAACCGTAGCGAGGTGCTCTGTGGGACTACGCTATCATGGTGTTGCTTTCTCCTGTTAGGAGTGGTAACTTTGCACAAGGTGATGCTGGATTAATTACTAGATGACTTATTTCATGGGTTTGCCATTGACAGAAATTGTGGACTTCATATATTTTGTTGATTAAATTTGTGCCCAGT
>JXSR01S043201.1:50822-63315 GCA_000969725.1 Ophiothrix spiculata | reverse complement strand
GCGTTCACTGATCAGTAAGCCCTATATTTTCGTTGATTGTCTCCAAAATACGTTAGTATACAGACATATATTTTATATCCAACCATTTTCTTGAAATATAACTTTGCGGGTGTTCTGAAGTAAGCACAAGGATTGTGACTTTGTCAAAAAATCGACAAAGTCAGCAAATTACACCCTTTACATGTATTTTCACCAACAATTGTGACCGTCCAGCTCAAAACAGCAGTAAATGCCAGCGCTTGTCAGTTTCACTTTTTTAAATATTTGCAAAGACCATGCTTTAAGGATTAAAATGACACCTTAATCAACGTTGTATGATTTAGGTTGTCAGGGAGTAAAACGTATAACTGAGATAAACGCGTTCAAAGATCAGTAAGCCCTATATTTTCTGTTGATCGTTTTAAGAATATCCAGATTTATTTCACATTTCCTATCATTGTTTTGAAGTGAAACTTTGCTGGTATTTTGTAGTAAGCACTAAGATTGTAAATCTGTTAAAAAAACAATTTCGGCAAATGACGACCTTGACATGTATTTTCACCTGTAGCGCAAAATGAAGTTTCTGGCATTTACTGCTCAAACGGGCTGGAAGGTCACAATTTGATGCATTTACGGCTCATTTGATATGGACAGCCACATATATTCTCCATAAAGCAACCCACGTAACGCTTTGTCAGCAGCGTCAGATTCATTAATACTGCAACTCTTTTCTCTATTATTTCTGTCGAAACAACTCACAGTAGCTTTTGTTGTCAAGTTTAGTTAGATTAAATTTCACTATTGTATTAATGTAGCGTAAGATGACACTACAAACAATAAAACGCATGACATAATGTTGGTGTTTTATACAGCCATAGGTGCTACACATCCTTTGTAATTAGCAAGGTTACGCCTAATACTAATACCGACAATATAAACTAGACATGCTAGATGGATAATACATGACAAGTGAAATCTGCAACATTAGAACTATGTTTAATTTGACCTCTGTCCTAATTTCGGGAAACAAATTGTAGCTTATATGAAACTTTACACCAATCAAAATTTAAGGTAAGGAATGGAGTGCCGATAAATGATTCCTTCAACATAATTTTGTGCTTACATGTAAAACTCGTTTTCAAGGCAGAATACGTGATCCAACTTTTAAGACAATTAGAAGCCGTGTGAAGCCTTTAATTTTTTTTTATTTGTTTGTCATACACGTTGTACTCAAAATAACAAAGTATCTTACTAATAAGTTATTGGCTATGAGCCAATTGCTGACATTTTCAAGTTCTTCATCAATTACATTGATTTTCCTTTTTACATTTTTATCTGAATACGATTCAGTTTTTTCAGATTCTTTATTATTTCCATAAAAATACATCAGAACAGCTAGACTTATGGAGGAAAGGACCAGAATGCCAATGAGGCCTGTTGAATTTCCATCTCTAAATAGAATACAACGAAAAGTTAAGGACATACAGTCAGTACTTAGGACCTATGTAAATGAGGTCATTACACGAAATTTAATCTTAATTTCTCGGGTATATCCCGGGTGAATATCAAAAATCGGTCGCAATATTTTTTTTTCTCGACGTGACCTGTCGGATAGGATCGACTTTGAACCCCTAAAAGCACAAGGGGGTTAATGGAAATAGAAAATGAAGATGTATATACAAATATTTATAGAGTTTTTTCAATGAGATATGTCTATGTTTGACTATTAGAAATAAAAATTCTTCATTAAATTACATTTTAAACAAAATTGTCGATTTTAAGCCTTTAAAATCATGAGACTACATCTATCTACGTACCTGAAGCTTGTTTTACCAAACTACACGTTAAAAAATTATTGTACAATACATATCGAACCTTATATCCATAAAATTTGACAAATATATCTTTCCTGCAAGACATTTAAAATAAGCATGGAACACGAAATTTTATATCTTTATATTTTATCTTATAATATAAGTGTCTTTTCGTGTAATTTTGCAAGTGTTTATTTTCCTTGATTGAGGTAAAATGTGGTCTTTTCGTAACATTTACATGAAAATCTTGCCCTAATTATTGGTAAAGCAAGCAGCAGGTAAGACTTTTTTGGTCTTGGTTCAATAAGGTCAAATTAGGTTAATAATTTTGCATTTCGGCCATATCCCTGAAGTGACGGTGTAATTTCATATGTTTCTGAAATTATGTATTATTATCCATTGTCACTCAGCTTGACTAAATAGGCTGTTCAGCGTCCGACTCTTGTTCAGAAGAAAGCTGGTTCGAGTCTCAGCCCGGTCGTTTTTTCGTTGTGTTGCAATAAATTATTTTTTGTTCTTATTGTATAGTTTGATATTATCTTAAAGAAAATCACTTTTATGAAATAAATTCTTAATATTTAAGAAAATTCAATCTATACATGAAGAACAAAACATAATTTGTTGCAACAACAACAAAATGACGCACTGAGATAAAAACACTATATTTATTTGACGCAATTCGTCAAATTTGGCCAGAAACTAAATAACCAATATAAAAAATCCTTTTATACAAGTGTTATGTAAAAGATATTTAATATTTTAAAAACACGATATCCAGCAGCTACCTCTGGGGCTACATCACGATCACGATATTAAAAACACATTTTTGTAGAGGAGCTTTAAAATCGATTACTCTACCTGTTTTAATTAAAGGAAATGCTTGTTTCATCTTGGACTTTTTGAATGGATCTTTACCTAAGAATATAAATTGCAAGGATAATAAACTCTAACTCTTTTTTTAATTTACTTTTATGTAAGAGAAACATGATAATAGCAAGTGAAGAGATTTTTGCCTACGTATGCTGCATATCAATCATTTGTCTCTTGTCAAAATTTGAAAGTATGTTACATCAAGTATTTCACAAGTGTTCTGCAATAAGTCTGATTTAAGGCCATATCACACATCACCATACCGTGCGAATAACGTACTAATAGCGTACACTGGTCTGGTAATCAATTACATGTATTTCAATGACAAATTCAGTGTACGTTATAAGTTTGTTATTTGTACGTTTCGTGATGTGTGACAGAGCCCTACCGTGCACTATTCAAGTTTCCCCTTACGGTTTCCTTCCACCGAAATTATCGGACCGATTATCACTTTTGCGGACAACCTGATAGTTAAGGCTGAAGATCATACGGGTGTTGAACGGTTTACCACGAACTTGTAAACCGCATTTTTGTTGATATGTCATGCTAGTAATAATATTTTGACATTTTGCCATTTTAGTCAATCCGTTGTGTGTAGAATTTTGCAACACACGGTCATGTTAATAATAATATTTTGACATGTTGTTTTAAAATGAAACAGATTATGCGAATGAGCTCTAACAGCATTCTTTGCTTTTAAGGCTACACTTCAATCGTCTCGCTCGGCTGAATGTCATTTTTACTACAAGTTTTTACTTACACATTTCAGAATATCACAATTTTTGGCGTACATATGGAGTATCTACTTAATACATGAATCTTTACTATTGATTTCCCGTCCATTATCAAGGTAAAAATGACGTCAATAGAATACTTCGAAAAGCTGACGCCTTTTTTCCCGAAACCTCATAATTTCATGTTGTTTGAACAATTCGATTGTTTTCAAATGTTGACAGATTGTGGGCTTGATACTTCTTATTGAATTACAACTAATAATTTATAGATATGTGGTGTTCATTTTGAATGATAATGTAACAAACCTGTGTTATTTTGCCTGAAAAACTGGACGTGAATTACGACTCTGAGATCGCCCTGTTTTAACTGTGAATTGCTTGTTTTTAGTATCCACATTACCTACATTTTGTCTGATATACGCATTCGCATAGTATACTTACAAATTGAGCATTCTGTTGAGGTAATTTTTTTTATATAAAAAAGAAAAATACGACATTGCTCACGATCTCAACGCTGCCTAGATAGCTCAGCGGTAGATCCCTCGCTTCGTTATGCATGACTAACCCCTGCCATAATCCATGTTTCGAGTCCCCGCAAATGTAGTGGAAATTATTTATCTTTTCATAACTAAAAATTGTTAGGATTCATATTTTCCGTAGCAGATGGAGGTCATTTACCCTTGCTGTTTGCTGGTTCTAGAGAAATCACCTGATGTAAGAGTAAAGAGAAATATATATCGCACATACAAATTAATAAGTAAATCACACTTAAAAAATAAATAGATAAAAATTACAAAAATATTAAACAAAAATGAAATAAAGAAATATATTAAATAAACACAAATAAAGAAAAAAATTATTTACAAAAAACCAACAACAAACAAAACCAAAAAAAAAAAAAAAAAAAATACACGGTTAATTTCGATTCACTTTTTATTTCATGCTATACAAAAAATACCAATGTAGAGGGCTGATTAAAGAAGCTATACGATAAATCCAATAGTGAAGTGAGATAATAATGTCACTTTATCCTCTCGTTAGGTACAAAGAGTTACATTAACATTGGCTAGATTGCGATTTCCCACGTACACGTAACGGGATACAGAAACGTCAGCAATTTAAAACTCACGTTTACGTAACGGTTCATGATTCTGAAATAAGATATTTCAGATTGAGGGCGTACATTCTTAAGCTTAATTCTGTCAGTAGCCAGGAGACCTTCAATTTCATCATGGATAATGACGGTAATGGTTGGCTGACTTTCAATAGAACCCACGTAATGAATGTAACACTCACGTAAAAAGACACACTTCAAACGGCACTTTTCCACATGTCTGGCTACTATTCACGTATGTTTCGTATGTTTGTTCGTTCAAAGTATTGGCGTTCGCAAGCAGATGTGTAGAACGTGAACCAAACGCAATAAAACCTCGGTAAGTGCTGGTAATATATGTAGACATTATTGTTACATGTTTTCATCTAATTTTGACATTACGTGATCAGCACCCACCTAAATGTGTACATGAAATTCTGCAACCCAAAATGTGCTGTACTGTTCAAGCTGGTAATGGCTGGCTGCCTTTCAATAGAACTCACGTTTTCGTTTTCGTTCGGGAAATCGCAAGGTCTCTATTATGTCTCATCAAACGGCATCTGTTTGAATGATACATGATTGCATTAAATTGTGCGTGTAATGAAAATCAGTCTGTTTTATGCTTTTTATTTCCAAAATGGCCGCCCAGTTAACGCTCGATTGGTAGCACAATGCTCTGTTGCTCTTTTACTCTGGTGCTACTGTTTTGTACTTTCTAGAAAAGAACATTGAAGCAGGAAGCAATTATTCTTTGTGTCAAATTTATTTAGATTAGTTTTATTTATTGCATTGAATAACAAATATAACATGAGACTACAGGCAAATAATTACAGGCAGGAGTTCTTGAAATAGGCTTGTGTCTTATTACAGATTAACAAAGCCAAAGGTGCCATACGTCATTTGCAATTGGCAAGGTTACGCCTAATACCTAATGACAATGCAAATAAGATGAATAATACATCCTATATTCTCCAAACAAGTAAAACTTGAGACGTTACAACTTCAATACTACCTTTGCCCGACTTTCAGGAAAGAAAACTTAAGTAACAACTTAAAGTCTTCATGTAAAAAACATCGTGAGTGCATCTTGCGGGATTTAAATGCAAGTATTGATCCATCGTTAATCCATCGCCGATTCTTTCACGATGTCAGTCTGACGCCGCGGCGATGGTTCAAAAACCTCTTTTGCGACGATTTTCTACCAAGACATCAGGATTGCATCGCCATTGTTTTCTTCTAGTTTGTAACGCATCCTTTCACGATGCACTCGCAAAGCTTTCCCGATTCATCGGGAATGCATTTCTGAGCGCATCGGGAGCATAGTGGTTCCACATTTTCTGAAGACTTTTAATTGTAGTGCATTTTTGTTCAATAGTATCTAGATAAGGGCCTAGTCCAACAGAGTCCAATTTGCAAAAAAAAAAAAATAATAATTATACATGATTTCTAATTGGGCCATGTTGGAAGAACGTGAACAATACACAAAGAAGTCCATGCAAAATCAGAAAATTTCCATATACGAAAAGAACATTGAAGCAGGAAGCAATTATTCTGTGTGTCAAATTTATCAAGATAAGTTTTATTTATTGCATTGAATAACAAATATAACATGAGACTACAAACAAAGAATTACAGGCAGGAGTAACCTGCTTTATTCCTGCAATAGGCTCGTATTTTATTACAGATTAACAGAGCCCAAGGTGTAATTGGCAAGGTTACGCCTAATACCTAATGGTAATGCAAATAAGATGAAAAATATATGCATCCTATATTCTCCACATAAGTGAAACTTGAGACGTTACAACTTCAATGCGACCTTTGTTCTACTTCCAGGAAAGAAGACTTTAGTAACAACTGTACTTGTTAAAGTCTTCATGTAAAAAACATCGTAAGTGCATCTTGTGGAATTCAAATAATATTTTTGATTTTTTTCTAATACTTACGATGTATTTTAATCCCTAATCAATCAATCAATCAATGATACAAGTACTTGCATAACATGCATACCCCATGAAGGAGTCTATTCGTACAGGGGACCCACGGGTTTACGTGACTGTCCGACCACGGAGCAAGTAGAGTAAAGTTTCTTGCCCAAGGAAACACGGAGACGAAAACCGCCCAGCCCGGGGTTCAAACCCACAATCTCTGTATTACGAGACACGTGCTCTAACCGCTCGGCCACGCACCCCTCGTGCCTCATATTTGGTTAATCTTGTTGCAAATGCATCGCTAATCCATCGCAAATTCTTTCACGATGTCAGGCCGACGCCGCGGCGATGATTTTGATTACCTTTCGCAATGATTTGTTAAAGCATCTAAACAACGCCATATAACATCGGCAAGACATCGGGATAGCATCGCCATTGTTTCTTTTAATTTGTAACGCATCAATTATTCTTTCAAGTTGCACTCGCGAAGCGATCATTTGGATTGCATTCTGAGCGCATCGGTAGCATAGTGGTTCAACATTTTCTGAAGACTTTTAATTGTAGTGCATTTTTGTTTAATAGTATCTAGTTAAGGGCCTAGTCCAACAGAGTCCAATTAGAAAAAAAAAAAAAAAAAAAAAAAAAGAACACACATAATAATACAGGATTTCTAATTGGGCCATGTGGGAAAGGTTCAGTCCCGAGCTCAATGGAGGCACTTGAAAATGACAGGGAAAAAAGAGGGGCAGAAAAGAAAATGAGAAAATGAAAAGAAATATCTCAATATTAAGTGGAATTTTAACAACGTTTTTAAGCTCCCCCTCGCATGATGTTGTGATAGAAAATCTAGGGCCCTAAAAAGAACACGTATACATAAAATAATCCAGACCCATCCTTATCAAACTTACAGCTTAAACACATTTGATCCAGATGACGTCATCACCTGGCGACGTCATTAGACAACATCCGACTGTGGAAGACGGCAGTCTGGGCCAAAACATAGTCGGCCTTCAAACAAAATTCTCGCTACCAAACATTTGGTCGTCAAAATGACGATTGACTTCAAATAAAATAACTTCAACCCCGAGTTGAGACCAAATAACATTTTGCGATGAATTGCACATGTGTTAATTTGCCAATTACCTCAAAACTTTAAATTCGATCGCAAATATTTGGTGACGTCACGAAATAATGTTTGGTAGCACATTTTGGCTTGAAGGCCGACTATGGTTTGGCCCCGACCGTCGAAACCGTCTGGATATCAATTGAGTTTTTGACTTTTAGTTTTGTTAGGACACTTTAAAAATGTTTCATGGATATTTCTGATGAATCTCTTCACTGACCAAGATTTACTAAAACTTCCTTTATAGACTAGTTTCTAGATTTTTAAGTGTTGTCAAATTCATCCGTTTCATAATTTCTCAACAATGAATGTTGTTACAAAAGCAAATTTTGATACAACAGTTAAACTTCCGTGGGGCAAGAAAGCTTTTAAATCTTCCCAGGTTGATACGAAGGCATGTATTTGTTTGTTTTCGTCGTATAAATAGAAAATCGGTAATAAATGGATTTCTATTTTGAATAGATTTTATCCTACATTACTATCGTGGTGTATTATATAGTTTGGTTCGTCATGTGAGTGCAAAAAAGTCGTATCTGCAATGGCTGCCTTAAGTTACTTTTATTAAACACCTAGTCACTAGAATGTGAAAAATCTCTCAAAATTGTCCTGCTATATGTCAGTGGCTCTTGAAATGGTTCTTCAGCTGACGGCGCGGCGTCTACTGAAGATCCAATTTAAGCGCCCCTGACTGCCACCCAAGAATGGAGATTATATAGTGTGCAATCCAAATTACTGACAAATGGCAGCTATTGCATATACGAGTTTCTTGCACTTACATGACGGGTTATTAATGTTTAAAAAAAAAATATATGTCAATCTACCCAAAGGCGTAAACGGACTATTTGTCATTTTTGTTCTTAGATGAAGCATATATCGGTAAAATCGAATTTCATATTGCAGCTTCTTGTCGTCTTTTCATGCTTCGCAACCTTAAGAAAATTTGGATTCTACTTAGCCGAACTTCTCACTGTTTATACAGTTTATGTGCGCCCTCTTTTGGAATATTCTGGTGTGATATGGTATTCCTTCATTACTTATAAACAGAATCCAAAACACGGCTTGCAGAATCATTTTAGGCTTTGAATACACGTCTCATGATAATGCATTATATGTTTGTACATAAGCAACTCTTCTAGGAGGGAGGAACGTTGTCTTTAATTTGCTTGTCCTCTATACAATTCTTGTGGTACCTGCAATTTGCTCCCCCTAGAAGAATTGAAATTCATTGAAGAAAGCTTAAAGAAAGCTTAGGAATGCCAGTCATATCACTCAACTGCCTGCTCGTACGCTGAGGTTTTCTAGGAGTCCTACTCCTTATATCAATTTGTTGATAGCGGGTTTCTAGGAGTCCTACTCCTTATATCAATTTGGGGTAGCGGGTTGGCGCAGCGGTAGTTTCCTCGCCTTGCACCAATGAGGTCCCGGGTTCGAGTCCCGCGCCCGGCGCTTTATGTGCATTTGGTTTTTCAGTCCATGCTCGCTTCCGCAGGTTTTTCTCCGGGTGCTCCGGTCTTCCTCCTGCATTTAAAACTGAATTTAAAAACATCTAAGAGCCCTGTTAAAGAAAAGCTTCTTTCAGCTTACTTGGTACCAAGTTCCCAGTTGGCTTTCCTTGGCGAAAACCTAAACAAGGTGATTTTTTTTTGAATAGCTCCTTTCCTACTTGGGATAAAATCACTTGCTTCTTCAATAGTATTTTGCTTTTTGTTTCTTGCTTCTTTCTTCGCTGCATAATGTAATTCACCCTCAAGGCTGGCATGTTATATGATTTAATAAATCTAAAAAATGAAATCTAAAACTTATTTGTTGCTCAATTCTACTCCATTCTTCAACAGGCGGCTTGTGGAACATTTCCCTCTTTCGCTCAAAGGTTTGTTAATCTGGCAATGGATCAAAATAAGATGTGCCCTTACAAACGGAACTCTAAAGGGAAATGTATATTTTTTGTAGTTACATTTAAGATAAATTCATTTTTCTAGTTTAGAAAGAAAATTATAGAGAGTAGAGTATTTAAGGTTTATTGGCTATAATTGTCTGTTTTATTTTCGTTACTTTAAGAACTTTAACCCTAAGCAATTTTTTACTACGTCGTCAACTAAGGTGAGGATGGGGGTGTTTGCCACCCCTTGTGAAAATGAATTTGACGTGCCAAAAATGTGCTTGTTTTATACTATAGTATAGGGTAGGGTCTCTTCTTTCCATTGTTACAAAAATCATGAAAATTGGCCAAGGTATTACGTAATTATAACGTCTAAAGTACTTCAGGTCGGAAAATTTCTCCGAAATCGGATTATCGGCAAAAGTTGACAAAAAGTCAAAAATTCGCTATAAAAGTTCTAAATATCGGATTGTCATTGATTTGTTTTTGCTAATAAATAAAGGCAATGGTAGTTCTAACATGTTCTGCAAGTTTAAACTTCTTATCATGCAAATATTTTTCAAAATGGCGACTTTTATATGAGAGGGGTGGTTGCCACCCCTCTACCCATGGACTTCGACGGCTTACCCCACCTAAGGTGGTACCCGTTTTTTCCATCAATATGACCGCAAAGGATGTATACACAACTAATTAGATGCCTGGGATCACTTTATTTAGCGTTTTTTATAGCTGTTGATATGAAAAAATATTAATGTGCATTAAAAGTTTGTTTTTTTTCAAATTCACAACTACCCACGCAGTTTGTTGGTTCAATGGTATTCAAATACAACATGTTGAAGGGGAAATGCAATAGCAATAATTGAATAAATTATATTCACTAAAGATCAATAACATATTTCATTGTAAAAATAGTGAAAACAGACTTGATATACTTAAAAAAATGAAAATGACTTTACGACCGGTTTGAGCTGGACGGTCTTAAAAAGGAAATGTCATATTGTACCGAGACACTTCGCATTCACTTATATAGATTATTTGGATTTATTTTGTCCTATTATTATGTCTAGCCGGAAATGCTAGAAGGATCTTGACCGCAATCGTGTTGTAAACTTGAAATATAATGTTGAAAAGATATTGTATAACTGTATTATTGTATTAGGCTAAAAAAAGAAACAAGTTTGTTTCCCGTGGGCCGCGCGCATTTCGTCTTGGCGTCATATATTACCGCATTTAATTTTTGTATTCTGATTTAAACAAAAAACGAAAATCAAAATAGCAGATTTGATAAAAAATAGAATAGGGACGATTAAAAAAATAATTACTAGAGACGTGTTTTCTTTTCAACTACCTATCTATCTATGTCGACCACGGTCGGAAGCCACGATGAATTTTCTCCACTGCTGTCTGTTTAGCATGAGTTTGAAGTTAAATGTCAATAGAATCATTTACATTCTCAATAAGCAAAACAACCGTGATGATGTTCTGAATTATCTCATAGCAATTATTTTCAAGACTTTACTTCAACCGAGGTTGCTATTCAAAACTGTACCACTGCCGTTTTAGCCTGGATGGTGAGTAATAGGCTCACGCTAAACGTTAACAAGACAGAACTGTACACAGCTGGTACACAATCTCGTGTTTCCCAAGTTTAATGTAACAGAATGAACATTTGGACTCCTAGGTTGCCAAGAGTAGCCCGGGGATCAGTAGCTCCGTTAAATATCTTGGAGTGAGTATAGATAGTAGTTTATCTATGTCTGATCGTGTGGGTGACATCTGTCGTGCATCATTATTGTCACTTACACGTATTGGTTGTATTCGTAACTTCCTCTCTGAAAAAGCAACGTCTTGTCTTGTCAACTCTCTTGTCACATCACGTCTCGGCTTTTGTAATTCCGCTCTCGATGGCATATCAAATGAGCAATTAGTTCGGCTTCAAAGAAAATTGTTGGTGGGATATACAGCTCTGTATTTAATTATCATGATAATTAATGCTATTATGTTAATACATTGCTGTTTTATTTTGGGATACATATAAACCTGGTACAGATATTGAAGGATATTGTGATATATGATTTTATGGCAAAGGAAAATTAAAATATAGAAATGAAATAATAATGGAAAATAGAGAAAAAAAGGAATTTTAAGAATAAGGATGTAAAAGTAGTGATATAGAAAGGCGTGTAATGTTAAATAATTGGATAAAAGAAACGAAATTGAAAGAAAAATAGAAAAGTATTGAAAAAAAAAAGTTACCATCATAACCCGATGTATAAAGATAAAGGGGCACCCAAAGGACTTTTTGTAGATTTTGCCCTATATAAATGCGATATACGAGGGTCATTCAAAAAGTTCTACCTGTTGTATCATAACTTTTGTTCTATTTAAAGTAGCTACTTTAAAATTAGCACAAATATAGTTCAGAATGTTGTCTACATGTGGTCAAAAAATCATATCAATACCGTTTCTAGATTTTTGCAGGTGATCTGAAAACCACAGTAAGATTTGGTACACCGGAAACGGTGAAATATCATATGACATTGCACCTGAAATCATATGTGCAGCTAATGTATGAATAACCATCTGTATACCTAAAAATATTGGAAGGTACTGAACAAAATTGGAATGAAAGTGAACCTAATAGTCCAATTAGTCATATGCCACTGATAAAGTAAACTTGTTACTGATAGAAATTACCCAGAATCCCAATATTTGAAAGGGTGTCTGGTATCCTCTTAGGTAACGAATATCAGCATATCATGCTTCTCTATGGCCTGACTTTTCTAAGTTCATTTTTATGTCATAAACAACATTTAAAGGTGATATACCACAGTTTTCAGTCCAAAAAATAAATTTAGTTTCTTTTGTAATCTACTTTGAAATTTTTTCCAAGAATAAAGCTTCATAAAGCCACTATTTCACATCTTGTTTTATTAAAGTCAGTTTCTTCCTAAACTGTATCTTTAGTGATTTTGATAATATTGCTGCATGGGCTATTTGTTCCTATTATTGTTGTGCTTGTGGGTGACCATTATTTTCAGTTTGGGTTTGTTTTTTAATCATTCCGTACAAT
>JXSR01S043201.1:18530-29903 GCA_000969725.1 Ophiothrix spiculata | reverse complement strand
TATTATTATAAAGACATGTGGGCCGTCACTTCCCACTGATGACTCCCATGAGCCATTCACTGAAGGCTGCCCCTTGCCAACAGTGTTAAAAGCAGATCACCTCTTTGAAATTGTGGTGGCTCTGAAAAGAGCCTTTCTGAAGGCTGCCCCTTGCCAACAGATTCACAAGGGGCAGCCTAACCTCTAATGTGTTGTTCTTATGAGATATTTGTGGCTCTTAAAAGAGTCTTTCTGAAGGCTGCCCCTTGCCAACAGTTGTTTGCACAAAAGTGGGTTGCCCCAATACCTCTAATATGTGCCGGGGGTACTTATATATTGACCAGGTATACGAATATATGCCAGCTGCCTTTTGGTGTGGGGTTTCACAAATTTGGTACTGCGATCGGGTGGTTTTGGTCTCAGATGAAAGCACCCAAATTTCATAAATTGGATGTTTTTTGGGAAAATATGCAAAAAAAAAGTACCCGATTTGAATAAAATTGGTTGCTTTTCCATCATAATCGGTATATTGATGGATGGGTTTTTGGTATAGAAAAAAGGTAAAAGTACATTGGTATATCATGTATAGCGCCAACTGTAGTTCATTCGTAGGTTAATTATTGCACAATACAAGATGGAGATTTACGAGTAGATTAAAGGGTTCAAAGTTACATCTTTTGAATCTGGTTTTGTCCTTACAACATGTCCCTTGGACAACATACAAACAGGCAATACGTTTTAATCTGGATCTCACTACAGAAGCCAAAATGTACTTATACAGTACATGACATGTATTAGATGGAACTTGCAGTATCCATGTATAAGAATTCAATCAAAGAGTTAACTGTAGCATTTAGTGACTACTTTAAGGCGGTGTCACATATCACTGAAAACGTACGAATAACGTACCCTGTTTTAACTGTACGGTGATGTTCGTTATGCATTCGGTAGAAACACGTTCAATCCGTTATCCATCCGGTGGGAATGCATTTTGCGTACGTTGAGTGCGTTGTTCTGTTTTGAAGAAGGTCAAAACTCTCAGAACAGTTGATGGACGGAGTTTTTACGTTTTGTACGCTACAGGTTCCATCATGTCGCGAGGTGTCCACAGCTTTCTATGGCAAACGTGCCTTCTCAGTTGCAGTCCCTACATTGTGGAATAGTCTTCCTCTTGACATACGTAATGCGGACTCTATTTCAAGCTTCAAGCGTCTTCTTAAAACGCACCTTTTCAACAACCCCTGCCTTTAATTTGCGTTGGACCATCGGTGCAGTGGGATTTCATTGACTTATTGTGCAGTTTTATCAGAGTTCTTTTGTATATTATTTTTGGGGTTTTCTTGTTCATTATTTTTTTGTTTTGTACAGCGCCTAGAAGTTTTCGGGCATGGGGCGCTTTATAAAAGCGTGTTTATTATTATTATTATTATTAATCGTACGCTACTCATACGTTATTCATTCATTCTTTATTCGTTATGAAATCGATAATGTACGGTGAGTACCGCCGTGTTCAATGAACCAGGGTTCAACGTATCATTACCGAACATGAGACGCATTATACCGTATGCATATCGAATATGAAACGCAGTGACCGTATACATATCGAACTCAAACCGCAGGATTAACGAATAGATACCGTATGAAACGTTCACAAACCGAATTCCCACCGGATAGATAACGAATTAAACGTAGTTTTACCGAGCCAATAGAATTGGACATTTTCTCAGTTGATAAAAAACAATTAGATTAATGGATGTGGTAACCCACCTCTAGAGAGAAAGAAAGTGGTAAAATGACCGGTCAAAAAGTACCAGCATGTCCATTAAAAAATGATCTTCAAAATAAAGAAAAACATAAAAGCAGACAAACAAATAAATATACAAACATAAACCTACTCAAAGTTATTTATAGTAATATATTCAAACTCATATCTTTATTTTTTTTTAATTTCTCCTATTTGTTTTATAAATCATATCATTCTTTTACCCGAGCACAATATCAGTTAACCACCCCCGATGTACCTATGTCGTTTTCAAATCAAAAACTGAATTTATTATAAGAGACCACATGGATACCATATCCGGGACCATACCTGTTCAAATGAATACCGTATTTGTGACCCTACGTTAAGTACGTAGGTATTACAAGAAATTGAACTCAATGTAAATGTACACCACTTGGACAAGTTTAAGAAGTGTTTACAGCCAGGTATTTGAAGCAACTTTATTGACAATTTAAGGCACCTGAGTAACTACGTCAAGCTATAATGCTGTAAATTTAGTTTGTGTTTTTCTCGTATTGGATATTCTGACCGGGTAACCCCCTGAGTTACCAAAATGGTGAGAACTTAACAGGTCTCGAGACTTGCAATATAGGGTATCAAAATCGACCTGGTACTCGGCAAGTCTCAAATTTGTCCCTGATAGGGTTTCAAATCTAAAGAGAATTATTGGATTAATGATAATGGTGCCTTAAATTGCCAATGAAAGTGTTTCAAATACCTAGAAACAATTCTTAAAAGTGTTCAAATGGTGTACAGTTATATTCTTACAGTTCTTGTAATTTTTATTTCGTCACATTTGCGCATAGTCTCAGATAATAATAATAATGAAATTTATATATAGCGCCTTTTACAAAGTATGCAAGGCGCTTATTCGAAGAAAAGGGAACAATTTAGACAGGAAAAGGATGTGGCTTAAGACAGATAGATAAGAGTATGGTCTCGGATAGGGTATCCATTCGAACAGAGATGACAGATTTATGGTCTCAGATAGGGTATCATTTCACTCATTTTTGCCAATATTTGGTCTAACGTAAGGTTACCTTTGGAAACGGCGGAACTCGGGTGGTTACCCAGAGACATATATCAGTAACCCCGCCCCCATCACAAAACGTACGAATAACGTACTAATAACGTACACTGGATTTGTCATTGAAATACATGTAATATCGATTACCAAACAAGTTCGTTATTAGTACGTTATTCGTACGGTACGGTGATGTGTGACACCGCCTTTACAAAGCGACCTGACATCAACGAATACTCAACAAGACAAGTAGATGACCTCAATATAACTTTACACACGAAACATTTTTCTGACCGTGGTATCCGCACCCCGTTCGTTCATTTGCGCAGCCCTTTGTTACTTGTCGTCATAGTGCCGCTGAAGGTAATTGCATCCGCCAGCAAATTTAAATTTTTCATCTGTAGTCATCGCTTGCCGTCCATAATTTAGCAATTTTAGAATACGTTACCCTTCGTCGAGGACAAATCATCACAATGTAAACGCATCTTAAAGTCTAAAGTTTATTCATATCAAACTTGAAAAACTACACAATAGTGGTAAGATGGAACAATTTTGAATACAAATTGATTAATTTGAAAAGTGTACCCTTAAGCATATAAAATGCTTACGTCCAGAAAATATACATGTTGATTGGAGACAGTAATTTCATCTCCAATTATCTCCAATATGTCAGTTATTATTTAATTTTGTGTTGAAAGTTCAGATATAGTATGGCATTGAAACGGAGCGCATTGCGATGTCTGGTAAAATAACCCGAAGCTTTTCAAGTTTATAATTGGGGCTAAGAATTTATTACCAACTCGTCATTGTCTAGTATCCACATTTAGGACACATACGGTAAAAATAAAGCGTGATAAAACATGCTGTAGTAGAGATAGTCGTATAAAGTTTCGACTCAATATGTTTACAGTGTGCTCTCTTAATTAAAGAACTGTCACTTTACCTCGTATTTTGAATCTTATATGCTTTGTTCAGAAATTAAATTATAAATAAATATTTTATTACGAAAATGATATTCATTGCCAAAGGAATAATGTAAATAGTTCGTCGAGGTTCTTTTCAAAATTAGTTAGGGCGTTTCAAAACTCAACCGGCGGTTGTCTGCCGGTTCTGTGCGTTTTTTTATAAATCCAGTTGAATCTCCAAAAACCGGCAGGCAACCGCCGGTTGAGTTTTGAACCGACCTTTAGAGCATAAGCTGAACATATGACTCGTCCCTTCCTTGTCCCTCCATTTACCTTTCAACATGTTTAAACATTAAAAGTTGTTTATTTTTTAAATGTTTATACATATTTATTTATGTATCGTTTTGTTTACGTTGTTTTCTTTAACTGTTGAATTCAAAACTGACCAAAAATATAAAATTTTAACTAGTATCTAGCTTTGGATATTATTAGCCACGATTCGACATGAATTTGAAAATTCATAAAGGCATGATAGAATCAACACAAACAAACAAACTCGATCATATTATTGTTTCTTGAAAAGATGATTTTCACACAATTCGTTCCTCAGCAAACTGTTGACAGTGCTAAATTTTGCTAAATGTTCAATTTCTGAATGTGTGTTGTTGATTTAAAATAACTTTATTATTGTTTAGAAATGTTTAATATGTAAATACATGATATCTTAACCAAAACTGGTTTGGTAGATACAAAAGAGTTTTAATTTTTGAGAATTTAACAATTTATTTCTAAACACACTGAATCACTGAATAATAATAATAATAATAATAATGGAGGGTTCTTATAAGGCGCACACTCATCATCAAATGATCTCAATGCGCACGAACGAAGAAAACAAACAAGTTACATCTGTGAATCCGGAAAAGCTTGACGAAAAAGGTGAGTTTTAAGATGTTTTTTGAACTGAGGAAGAAAATGATTGTTACGGAGGCTGTTAGGAAGCGAATTCCAAACAGCCGGGGCAGCAAAATGAAAGGAGCGTTCACCGGCTGACTTTAGACTAACACGAGGAGATTTCAAAAGTCTTTCAGTAGAAGATCGTAGTGATCGAGCAGGTTCATAAGTGCAGAGTGTAGCAGACAGGTAGGATGGTAAAGTACCTTCAAAGTGCTGGAAGGCTAGAACAGCTAACTTGTACTGGATTCGGTAGTCTAAAGGCAACCAGTGAAGCTCATGTATGACAGGGGTGATATGATCATACTTCCTCTTTTTCTAATATCTAATTCGCCTGCGAATAACCTATTACTTGCTCCAATTTTTGCTTAAAACTTTACAAAGATGGATAATTATATAAGTAAACTACTGTACTGATATGTGTAAGTTCTTTCTGTATTGATTTCTATACAAGAATAAGGCTTGTGTCATAGCAAATCTACTAACGCGACAAACGTCATTTCGGACTGTAAATAAAAGTACTTACAAAGGTCGTTTTTGGCGTTTTTTTGCATATGTGATGGCTCACATCGAAAAGGGGACTTAACGAGAGAGAACTTTAGGGTGCAAAAAGGCAAAAACAAATAATGAAAATCATAAGAATTTTCAGAAAATTTTATTTCTGTTATAAAATTTGATCGCCTTGATCAATTTCAAGAGGTAAAGTGAAATTTTACATCTTAGAAAATGTTTTAAAAGATGAAATGATAAAATCAAAATTGACATAATCTACAAAGTCCCCCCTTTTGGGGCGAACCATCACATACATATTTACGATTTGTATGCCTGCTTCAAAACACCTTTAAGCTTTTATTTAAAAATAATTGAAAGGAGATGAAATAAATGTCTAAATGTTTAAAGGACATTCAACTGAGGTATGTATACGTTGCCACTTATCGGTCGTTGCAAATATTTAAAAGAAAAGGAAAAAAAACCCACCCGATTTGATGGTCACAATTAAGCTAACTAATGACCCTATTTAGATCCTTATGGTTGTAGTTGTCAGAAATGAAAGAGTCAAAAGGACCAAAAGTAGCAGGTGTTATCTGTTATGGATTTTGAGATTATATCGTCGAACGTAAACAAACATCCACACGTAATTCAAGTCATCGATTAAATGCCACTTAAACTGTCGCCATTGTAAAGATGTTGCAATAACAGATTGTGCCCAGGCCTGATTGTGCCACATAGTGCTTTGGACTTGGCTTTAAAACGAGATTTAACGCCATTTAATTTTTCAAGCACATTTTAAAGCGAGACGAGAAATAAAAATATACCGGGTAAAAATTGGGGATTGGGAGATTGATGATTGTCACTTAAAACAGATATTAGCATAACATATCAGAGAAATAGATTTAGCATCAAAATATATCATGGTAAACTTTTGAATTACATAAAATTGAAAAAAATACCAAGACGACATTATTCAATAATCTTGTTAAAAGTGTAGCATCCTATTTCTACGTGTGCAATATTTTCATGTAATTAATTGACTTTGACCTTTGGAATGTAATTTGTGAGGTTTAATCCTTAGGTTACTTCTTGTTTACTCTGTAGTGGCAAAGGACAGTGTGCAATTGTGGGGATGAGGATGTTATGTTAATACATGAGAAATGGAACCTACCCCTTTAACATTAGGACCTTGTTCCCAATTCATGACGGAATATCTTCCGATATTCGGAAAGCTTTGACGAAAGAACCATGACGAAATGTATTTTGAGTCATGACGCAAAAATATTAGAAGAAACGCATAACTACCTCCATTGAAGTAGTCTTTATAATGATAGAGGCTCTGGCGCAATTTTCCTGCATCATTCAGTACACAATACTACATCAAACTACATCTATCGTTGAACAGTCCGGGCAAAGCACCAGATCTGGTTCGCGAACCAGATCTGGTTTGGTTGAACCAGATCTGGAACAATAAATCCCACAATGCATTGCGTTTATACATTTAGATTCAAATTTTAAATCTAATTTTAACTATTAAAGATTATATTTTTTGCAATTGTGTTAACATATTCTTGTCCTTAGTGGACGATGTTATATTTTTGGATAAAAAAGTTTCAAAATAATTTGCATATTTAATTGATTACGTAATCTTATTAATTCTATTGTCTTAATTACCATTGAACCTCACGGCAAATATTTAAAAACTCACGATAAATTTTTAGGCAACATCTTAAAGGTTACAAAAACAATAGGAAAAGTTTACCCAGACCTCTAATAAACTCACCCGGGAGCAAAAACCCATAAAAATGCCAAATTCTGTATCAGATCTGGTTTGACCGAACCAGATCTGGTTCGCGAACCAGATTTGGTGCTTAGCCCGGACTGTTGAATAGTGACTCATTATTTTTCTGCATCATGATGCAAGACTATTGCGTCAAGCCCTTTCGTATGACTCAAAACCTTTCGTCATGACAACCTGTGTTCATTATATAATTCTTTTTATCTTTTTTTGTCTAGGTTACTTTTGAATTTTTTATAATATTATTTAAAAAACTAAATGTATATTTTGAAATAAATCCGCAAAGTGTGAAGTTTAAATGGTCTTATCAGTTTCACAGGAATTTCAAAAATTTACAAATCTGACAGAAAAATTCAAGATTGTCGATATTCTATTGCTTTAATAATCACGCAAATAGAATAACATGCTTCAGTTTAAATTACCTCCAATTTTATATAGAGTAAAGCTTCTTATCACCATGCCAATCAACCAATTTTTTCAGGTGTCATTAAAAGATATCGGCATAGAAAACTAATCTAAATTATCATGGTAAAAGCAAAAAAGGAATGTCCCCACATGCAATGAGAGGAAAACAAGATATAACATACAATGAATGAAGAAAATAAGCCAAATTTTCGACAAGATAAGACCTGTCTTTATCAAGGCAAAGAGCAAAGTGAGAGAAAGAGAGAGAGAGAAGTATAAATATAAATTATGAGGGGTCATAAATGACAATAGATTAAAAGAAAAACATTGATAAGAATGTGAAGAAGTGTGAAAACAGTAGAGACGTAAATAGGTATGGAAGGCCAAATTGGTCAAAAGGTGTGAATGTAGAGATGTATAGGTATGGAAGGCCAAACTGGTCAAAAGGTGTGAAAAGAACAAAATAATGATTAGCAGAAGGGGGTATGGAAGGCCAAATTGGTCAAAAGGTGTGAATGTAGAGATGTAAATAGGTATGGAAGGCCAAACTGGTCAAAAGGTGTGAAAAGAACAAAATAATGATTAGCAGAAGGGAGGGAAAGTTTATTAAATAAAAAACCTACAAAAAGAGACAACTGATTGACACTCCAAACACCTCCTCCTGCAAAGCCCTCCTAGGTGAGTATACCTGCAGTATGCCCTCACCTTGAGGGCATACTGCAGGTATTTCGCCTGCAGTCAACTTGGCAGTATTTTTATTTATTTTTTTCAATTTTATTTTTTAATTTTTTGTGAGCAAACTCTTAGGGTACCCTTCGCCCTAAGGGTGGGCTGCCGGTATTTCACCTGCAGTCAGCTTGCTCTTGTATTCTATATCTGTTCCACAGTATCATAGCCGACATCTCTATTATAATGATTTGGTTAGTAGGTCAGACTGGTCTACTTCCTCCATACTTGCTTCAAAATTATTAGTGCATTTTCTCCAAAACCAGACCACCTTGACATTCCTCTCACACTGGCTGCATCATTTGGGGGCGGGGTAACTGCGTGGAGACAGTTATTCCGTGTGGCTGTCCCACCTAGGAGGGCTTTGCAGGAGGAGCTGTTTGGAGTGTCAAGAAATAAGAAAGTACGCTCGTTAGAGTAAACGTCGAAAATGGGTCGTTTTTGTGGCCCATTTGGCGTCGTTGACGCACAGTAAATGCTAGGAGTAATTTAATTCTGAGTAGAGTAGGTTGAGTAAGAAAAAAGATTACCATATACTCAACATTGAGCAAAACTCGTTTAGATGTTACTCATTGGAAAAGTTGAAGTCACTCAATGATTTAGTTTAACTTTATCAATTGAATGGTTAAAACGTCAAATTTCATTTCACTACTTTTGGGAGTAATTTTGCATATATTTTATGTATTACGCTCGTTTGGTGTAGTTCGGATTAAATTTTGCAACAGCGTATGCCAGAGAGTAGGGAGAGACACATGCACGACAAGATAAGATAAAAACTTGATGTGGATAGTGAACAGTGCGAGCAACCTCTCTTTTTTAGGCTATGGTTGAATTAATCCCCAGATTTAGGTAATGCTAGAAGAATGGTTTTGTCAGTAACTAGATATATGTAAGGCCCACGTGTAAAGCTAAGATTACTTTTATCCGTTTGCGGTGCGGTTGCGATGCGTTTTGCACTGTAAAGCTAGGATTCCTTTTATCCGTTTGCGATGCGGATGCGGTGCGTTTTGCACTGTAAGGGTACTGGTACTGGTATAATTTATAGCACCCGCACTGTAAAAAATAATTACAGTAAAATCTTACTCTTTTCGGTAGTAAAAAGGGGAATACTCCGTTTTAGAGTAATTGGTTCTCACATGCGAATAATTAACATTTACTCATGAATGACCGAGTAAGATTAACCCCTTTTACTCGGCGAACCGAGTATTCCCCTTTTTACTCTAAAAAGGAGTAAAATCTTACTCAACTGATGTTGAGTAAATTTTATCACTTTTATTGAGCAAAATATGACTCAATGGTTGAGTAAGAAATTTTTACTCGGAAGCAGGAGTAAACAATGTTACTATTGTAAATGAGTACCAATTACTCGATTTTTGAGTGAAATATCAATTCATCAGAAATGGTGTTTTTTCAGTGCTTGTTATTTTGACACCTAAAATATTAATTATAGTCTTGCAAAAACCAATATTTCAGCCATAAGATGATCAGCAACTTTGAACAGCACTGTAAAAACAAACAAATTACATGTACACAAAAATGGTTTTAGTTTTGTTCTTTTTTATATCATTTTTAAAATGTAACAAATTGTTTAACAATAACAATTAAAACAATATGAACTTCTTTAACACCACAATATAGATTGTATATCATAAAATTCACTAAACTGAATATTCTGCAAAGCAAAACATAGGCCTATTATAGGTTTACAAACGTTCATCAGAGTCTCATGTATATCGGTTTATTGCCACTTCGTCCAAACCCGTTTCGTCCAATGCCATTTCGTCCAATGCCACTTGGCCCAATTCCCAATTTGGCCAAAACCCATTTTGGTCAATGCCATTTAGGCCAAAACCCATTTCGGCCAATGCCATTTAGGCTAAAACCCATTTCGGCCAATACCATTTAGGCCAAACCCATTTCGGCCAATGCCATTTAGGCCAATAGCCATTTGGGCCAATAGCCATTTGGGCCAATAGCCATTATGGCTAATTTTCTTTAGAGAGCATGATAATATTTGTGTTTTATTTTCATCGTTCTTCATTTTAATATTATAACCAGTGTTTATTGTCATGAGCTGAAATTTTATTTTACTTCCAATAAAGATAAACAGAATGTCTTAAGGTCTATATATGCTCCCATGTGCTGCTCCGAGGGAGGGGGATTATAACTATTGTTTATTGTCATGTGATGAAATTTTACAAAATGTATTTTACTTCCATTACAGATAACAGAATGTCTAAGGTCTATGCTTCCATGTGCTGCTCCAGGTGGGGTGGGGGGGGGGGGGGGGGGGGGTATGGAAGTGATGGTATGTGTCATGCCAGCTGGAGATTGAAAATGAGTGTCATTTCAGTATAATAGGACTTCATAGAAAAAAAGGTGCCATTCAGTGTGAGCTCGATAAAAAAACCAGGTCGTTTTGGGTGCGATTTTCTTGAAATATGGGTCTTTCAGTGTAAATTTCTTTAATTTTGAGTGGAAACTTTTCAATTTCAGGTATAAAAGTCTTACATTTTCGGAATGCACGCAAAAGTTGTGAATTTTTATGTGAAAATGCTGACAAATAGGATTGTATGTAGACTGTAGTAAACACGTAAAATAATGGGCCGTTGGCTGTGCGGATTGGCGTAAAAGGAAGTCTATTGGTTGGCAGTTGCTGCTTCATGTAAGGAGCTCATGCAAGTAAAATTACAATGTAGGTTTCCCCTCTAAACTGAACACATCAGGATGAAAACCATGCATCTAATTCCACCATTTTATGACTAGATTTTCAAACTTTCCTCACTTCTGAGTGACACATGATCCCCCACCTTCCAGGCTACACAAAAGTGTGACCTAGGAGGAGCTGCTGTGCTGCTGACAGGGCCCTTCTCTTAAATCCACCACTGAGTGATACCCCCCCCCCCAGGAGACGAGTTAAAAGAGGGAAGCTTAAAAAGCTCCTAAGGTTTTGCCCTCGGACCGGAAAGCTCGGTTGCGCCGTTTTGTACTGCCACACACAAAGTGTAGCCGTCGGGGTGAGGGGGGGGGGGGGGGGGGTGCCGGTGACAATTGGGACATTAGGGAGGCAGGGGGAAAATGGAATGGAAGAGAACAATGAATGAAGAAAATGGGAAAGGAAAAGAAAGGAAGGAAGAAAAAGGGGAAAAAAAAAAGAGCAGAAGGATACAAAAGAGCGAGAACAAATGGGAGAAGAGATGAAAGGGTAATGGGAAGAAAAAGCTATGGAAAATGCCAGAAGAGCCTACGTCAGTGGCTTGTGCAATGCCGGGGGTTGGGGGGGGGGAATGGAGAGACTAAATTGTCA
>JXSR01S043201.1:4064-16272 GCA_000969725.1 Ophiothrix spiculata | reverse complement strand
GTGGCACCAACCATGAGCACCCCCTGGGAATTCGGTCAGCAGTTAAAAGGATACTAACTGCTTCTATGCCTATTGTCCTGAGGAAATCAAGGTGAACGTGTGCAAAGTGACACCCTGGTTATACCCTGGTCACATAAGCTTGCGGCGAGGTTACGATGTGTTTACGGCGTCATACCAGGTAGATTTCATCAGACATCGGTCGGACACCGACCGGTGTCCGCCCGGACACCGACCGGAGTCCGACCGGTGTCCGGTCGGTGTCCGTAACGCCGTAAGACGCCGGAATCATGCCGCAAGAATTTAATTCTGAGTTAAAACATTGCGACGTGTATACGATGTCTTCAGTTATGGTCTAATAACCACCGGAGTCCGACCGGTGTCCGACCGGGCATCGCAAGATATCGATGTCATACCGGCGTTGCGGCGTTGCGGCTTTGCAGACCCCGGTCGGACACCGGTGGTTATGTGACCAGGGTATTACATAAGCCGCAAGAAGCCGCAACGCCGGTATGACATCGGTATGACACCGGTGAATGATTGCGATGCCCGGTCGGACATCGGTGGTTATGTGACCATAACTAAAGACATATTTCGTATACAAGCCGCAAGGCTTTAACTCGGAATTTAATTCTTGCGGGATGCTTCCGGCGTCTCTACGGCTCACGGACACCGTCCGGACACCGACCGGTGTCCGATCGGCGTCTGCTGACTTGACGCCGTAAACACATCCTCGCCGCATATGTGACCAAGGTATCCAAGTCATGATTTCAAGAAATTGGAAAATTGTCAAGATATTTTGACTGTCAAAATAGGGTGCAGAAAACGTTTATTGATAAGCATGAGGTAGTTGATCATATAAGAATGTCATGCTTCAAAATTATATCCCTCTCAAACGAAAATAAAAACAACTGATCACTCCCTGCAAATGCAAGGATATCGTATTCTACAACATGGTAAATTGCATTTGACACGAAGCGGGTAATACATCGCTTACCGTGCGTAATGCCCGGGCAAAATGATGTCTCGAACTGCCTGACATATTAAATAAGCTTACACAATTCATATCTAGGCTTTCATGTAGGCCCTACACACATATACTGACAGTATATTTTTCAAAACCATAAGATTAAACTACAGTATTTTAGCATTACCTTTGAAACTGTAACCGAGAAGAGAGGCGTTGCCGCTCCCACTCACTGTTCACAATCCGCATCGAGTTCCTTCGCCATCTTGTTGTCTGTGCACGTGTCTCCCTAGCCCTACTCTGTTGCAGATTAATCCGAACTACACCAAAGAGTAAGTCTTAGTCCAATACATGGGTAATTCACAAAATATACCCCAAATTTACTCCCGTAAGTAGTAAAATGGCACTTGACGTGTACGTTTTAATCTTTCAATTGACACATTTTAAATCTATATCATGGAGTGACTTCAACTATTCCAATTGAGTAACATCAAAAACGATTTTTACTCAATTCGGAGTAAATGTTAATCTTTATTCTTACTCACTGCAACCTACTCTACTCGGCATTAAATTACTCCTAGCATTTACTGTGCGATTGAATGGAGATGAATTATATCAGGTTGAAAGCTGAGATTCAATTTTGTCCGTCCGGTTTTAATGCGTTTTCATTTCAGCATCTTCTCTAATTGAAAAGTTTCCGCATGACTAAAACCCATTCAAAACGGATGAATCGCTAAAGGGACCGATTCAAATAAACGCATGGGTTTCCCGGTAGCCGCACCGCAAACGGACCGGATAAAATGAGTCACTCTCGTTGAAAACCATTATATCGATTCAAAACACACCGCATGCGAAACGCATGCAGAATCGCATTGAAAACGAACGGTTGAACGGACGGCCGGAACGGACGGTTGGAAAATTTAATCTCAGCTTCAACTTAATTCTATTCAATCATATGCTTTAAATTATACTAGTACTAGTACCCTTATAGTGCAAAACGCACCGCATCCGCATCACAAACGAATAAAAGGAATCCTAGCTTTAGGGTACTAGTCGTTGTATAATTTATATGTTAATCATCCAAAATACATACTACAATAGTGGTAAGACGGAACAATTTTGAATACATGTTGATTAATTTGAGAACAGCTGTACCCTTAAGCATATAAAATGTTTACGTTCAGAAAATATGCTTGAAAATATTCATGTTGATTGGAGACAGAAATATCATCTCCAATTATCTTCAATAGGTCAGTTTATATTTAGTTTTGTCTTGAATGTTAAGATATAGTATGGCATCGAAACGAAGCGCATTGTGAGGTCTGGTTATATATCCGGAAGCTTTGCAAGTTAATTCTTGGGGTTAAGAATTTAATACCCACGCGTCATTGTCTAGTATCCACATACAAATTAAGGACACATACAGTGGAAATAAAGCGTGATAAAACACGTTGTAGTAGAGATAGTCGTATAAAGTTTCAACTTAATATCTTACAGTGTTCTCTCTTAATTAAAGAACGTTACCTCGTATTTTGAATCTTATTCGCTTTGTTCAAAAATTAAATTATAAATAAATATTTTATAACTTAAAATGATATTCATTGCCAAAGGCATAATGTAAATAGTTCATCGATGTTCTTTTCAAAATTAGTTAGAGCGGCTTCAAAACTCAACCGGCGGTTGTCTGCCGGTTCTGTGTGGGTTTTTTCTTTATTCCAGTTAAATCTCCAAGAACCGGCAGGCAAACGCCGGTTGAGTTTTGAAGCGACCTTTAGAGCATAAGCTGAATATATGACTCGTCCCTTCCTTGTCCCTTCATTTACCTTTCAACATGTTTAAACATTAAAAGTTGTTTATTTTTTCAATTTGTATACATATTTATTTGTGTATCTGACCAAAAATATACAATTTTAACTAGTATCTGGCTTTGGATATTATTAGCCACGATTCGACATGAATATTAAAATTGATAAAGGCATGATAGAATCAACACAAACAAACAAACTTTATCATATTATTGTTTCTTGAAAAGATGATTTTCACCAAATTCGTTCCTCAGCAAACTGTTGACAGGTTTCTATTTTGCTAAATGTTAAATTTCTGAATATGTGTTGTCGATTTAAAATAACTTTATTATTGTTTAGAAATGTTAAATACATGGAAATACATACATGATATCTTTACCAACACTGGTTTGGTAGATACAAAACAGTTTTAATTTTGAGAATTTAACAATTTATTTCTAGACACACTGAATCACTGAATATCTCTTTCGCCGGCGAAAAACTTATTACATGCTCCAATTTTTGCTTATAACTGAACAAAGATAGACAATTATTTAAGTAAACTACTGTACTGATATTTGTAAGTTCCTTTTGTACACATTTCTATATGAAAATAAGGCTTGTGTCATAGCAAGACTACTAACGCGCCAAACGTCATTTTGGACTGCAAATAAAAGTACCAAGGTCGTTTTTGGCGTTGGTTTGCATATGTGATGGCTAACACCGAAAAGGGGACTTAGCGAGAGAGAACTTTCGGATGCAAATAGGCAACAAAAAATAAAGAAAATGATAAGAATTTTCAGAAAATTTTATTTCTGTTATAAAATTTGATCGCCTTGATCAATTTCAAGAGGTATAGTGAAATTTTACATCTTAGAAAATGCTTTAAAAGATGAAATTATAAAATCAAAATTGATATAATCTGCAAAGTCCCCCCTTTTTGGGCGAACCATCACATATATATTTACGATTTGTATGCCTGCTTCAAAACACCTTTAAGATTTTATTTCAAAAATAATTGAGTGGAGATGAAATAAATGTCTAAATGTTTAAAGGACATTCAACTGGGGTATGTATGGGTTGCCACTTATAGGTCGTCACAAATATTTAAAAGAAAAGAGGAAAAAACGAATCGATGGTCACAATAAAGCTAACTAATGGCCCTATTTAGGTCATCCTTAGGGTTGAAGTTGTCAGAAATGAAGAGTCAAAAGGACCGAAAGTAGCAGGTGCTACCTGTTATGAATTTTGAGATTATATCGTCGAACGTAAACAAACATCACGTAATTCAAGTCATCGATTAAATGCCACTTAAACTGTCGCCATTGTAAATATGTTGTAATGACAGATTGTGCCCAGGCCTGATTGTGCCACATAGTGCTTTCAATTTGGCTTTAAAACTAGTCTGAAAAATAGATTTAACGCCATTTAATTTTCCAAGAACACTTGAAGCGAGACAAGAAATAAGAATATACCGGGTAAAAATTGAGGAGTTGGAGATTGATGATTGTCACATAAAACAGTAATTAGCATAAAACATCAGAAAAATAAATTTAGCGTCAAAATAATCATGGTGAACTTTTAAATCACATCACATTCAAAATAAAAAATCCTTTAAAAAGGAATTGTTCGAGTAATCATGATTGAATCTGTTGACAGAATGCGATTTTTCACATTCAATCAATCAAACAGTCTACGCTGTACTTGCATGACATGCGAGATTTCCAAATGCATACCCCATGAAGGAGACTTTTCGTACATATGACCTCTAGCTATGGGTGCCACAATTTAGAAAAATGGGAAAAGTCAGTCCTTTTTTGAAGTAAACGACATCACTAAAAATTTGCAAAAGTGTAATAAAAATTGACTTTGTAGGAGGGTCTAGCCTCATAGGGAGGGTCACTAAATTTTTGGTACGGACGTGCCAAGTAGTTCAGGAAATTGAAATATATAGATGGTATTTATACAAATACCAATTTACAAATAAAGGGGGCCATCCATGAACCCATCCATCAATACAGGCAAATTTTGCAAGTAGCGTTCAGGGGTTTTCTCATAGATGCAAAACCTCCATTGATTTTCTTAAAATTCTAGTATTTGGTAGATTTATTTGTGCTGATAACCAATCAGAAATACAAAAATATTTTGCGTACTTCAAAGTACTGAAATAAATCCGTGATGGTATTTCAAGATAAATGACAAAAAACACATCTTTTAATAAAATGCGATTACTTTGATGGCACATCTGCGTCTGCATAATTTCGGATATAACGGATATATCACCCATGTAAGCAAGAAATTCGTATCTTCACACAGATACGACTTTCTTGTGTAAGTGGTATGTCATCCACGTAAGCAAGAAAGTTGTATCTGCGTAGATACGACTTTCTTGTATAATTGATATAATAACCCATGTAAGCAAGAAAGTCATGTTTATTTTTGTTAATTGAAAGATCGTATACTTTTGCGCAAATTTTGTGAAACAAGTTGACACCAAATTCAATTGGAAGTTTTTGAATCAACACTAAATATATCACTTTTGCTACATTTTTCTATTGATCCCTGTACTAATTGTCACCAAAAAAAAAAAAATTAAACTGACTGGCATATAAAAGACGAGTCCGGTTATATTATTTTAAAAATTGGTTCTACATCGAAAGGTTATTATTCATGCCAATTTTTACTAACAAATATCATTCATTTTGTTAACTAAAAGATCGTAGGGGCCTATACTTTTGCGCACATTTTGTGAAAAAAGTTGACACCAAATTTCCACGGAAAATTTTTTTGTGTTTTTGAATCAACACTAAATATGTCACTATTGCTACATTTTTCTATTGACCCCTGTATTAACTGTCACCAAAATACTATTTTTAAATTGACTGGCATATAAAAACGGGTCCGGTTATCTCCAATTATTATTTTTAAAATTGGTTCTTACATTGATAAATTATTTATTCATGCCGATTTTTACAAACAAATTTCATTCATTTTGTTAACTGAAAGATTAACTTATTTTGCGCAAATTTTGTGAAAAAGGTTGCCACCAAATTTCAAAGGGAAATGTTTATATCAACACTAAATATGTCACTTTTGCCACATTTTTCTATTGAACCGTACCCCTGTATTAACTGTCACCAAAATACTATTTTTAAACTGACTGGCATATAAAAACGGGTCCGGTTATCTCCAATTATTATTTTTAAAATCGGTTCTTACATTGAGAAATTATTTATTCATGCCGATTTTTACAAACAAATTTCATTCATTTTGTTAACTGAAAGATCGTATACTTATTTTGCGCAAATTTTGTGAAAAAGGTTGCCACCAAATTTCAAAGGGAAATGTTTGAATCAACACTAAATATGTCACTTTTGCCACATTTTTCTATTGACCCCTCTACTAACTGTCACCAAAATACCATTTTTAAACTGACTGGCATATAAAAACGGGTCGGGTTATCTCAAATTATTATTTTAAATCTTGGTTCTACATCGCGTTGATATTATTATTCTTGTCGATTTTCACTAACAAATTTCATTCAGATCTATTATGGACCAGACACCTTAATTTATAAAGATAATGACATGTAAAGAACTTTAAAAACATTCTTTGTCACATTACGTAATAATTATTCAAATCCCTTTGAAGCATTTTCTATTCATCAAAGTCATATACAAACATAATTAACACATAAATCTTTGAACATTTATTATCACGGGATCAACTGGTTCACTGATTTTATTCCTTAGCATAGATATATTTTACAGCGCATATCATTTCTCTGAGTTTCAGTCGATATGTCGCCCTCAATTATAACAGAAAATTCTGACGGTGTTTTTGCGTTTTGCCTACATTAGATTAATTTTAATATTGTGTTTAAATTGCACAATTTTATATGATATTTATGTGCCATGTAGGCTTGCAACACAATATTAAAATCATTTAATGTAGTCATGACACAAAACACCATCGGAATTTTGGGTTGAACAAAAAAGTGATATGTCATTAATTTCATGAGATTTCAGTACTGACGTCACAAACTTAGAAACACCACCGCGACGTGAAGTTCCTGCTAACAATTGTATAGGCAAATTATCTAGGTCAAAACCCATAGTAATGTTACGGTGGCCCGTAGGCCACTCGAACGAAAATTCCAAGAGGACATTTTTCAATGATATTGTTGAAGGTGAAGGATCCTATTTCTACATGTGTAATATTTACTTTTAATTAATTGACCTTGACCTTTGAAATGTACATTGTATTTTGTGAAGTTTAATCATAGGTTGATTCTTGTGTACTCTTTAGTGGCAAAGAAAAGTATGCAACTGTGGGGGTGAGGATGACAACTTATGTTCATAATTAAATGTCCTAATTTTTTTGTCTAGGTTCCTTTTTTTTTGTATAATATTATTTAAAAAGCTAAATCTCTATCTTATCAGTTTCACAGGAATTTCACAAATTCAAAAATTCGAGAGAACAATGCAGATCATGAAAGTTTGCAAAAATATTGAATATGGGGTGTGGGGGGTGTGTGTGTGTTTGTGTGTGGGGGTGGTGATTACATAAATCATTCTCTACTTGTGAAACATTTGGGAATCTGCGCGCTTGTATAGATTCTATTGCTTTAATAATCACGCAAATATTTAGTATAACATACTTCAATATAAATAACCTTCAATTTTATATACAGTAAGCTTCTTATCACCATGCCAATCAACGAATTTTTTCAGGTGTCATAAAAAGATATCGGCATTGAAAACTAATCTAAATTATCATGCCCGTAAGTAAATTTGACGCAAACATCAAAGCACATCACACAGTGTTGCATACTTGGCATACTTGGTCTGACAACAACAAAGATGATATCACATTACCTACAAGGTGTTTGACCGCGTATAATGGCCGTTGGCGTGAGAAGGGGTTTTTGTCGAGGAAAAACGTGGTACGCATGCTCGTTAAGGAAAACGTCGACAAAATGGTTGGGTTTTTGGCCCATTTGGGGTCGTCGACGCACAGTAAATGCTAGGAGTAATTTAATTCCGAGAAGAGTATTTTGAGTAAGAAAAAAATTAACATATACTCCGATTTAAGCAATACTCGTTTTTGATGTTACTCAATTTGAATAGTTGAAGTCACTTCATGATTTAGATTGATCAATTGAATGGTTAAAATGTCAAATTTCATTTCCCTACTTTTGGGAGTAATTTTGGGTATATTTGAAGAATTACGAATGTATTTGATGAAGTCTTGCTCTTTGGTGTAGTTTGAATTAAATCTTGCAACATTGTATGCCAGAGAGTATGGAGAGATACGTGCACGACAAGATGGCGAAAGAACTCGATGTGGATTGTGAGCAACCTATTAATCCCCAGTTTCAAAGGTAATGCTTGAAGAGTTTATTCTAATGTTTTTTGTCAGAAAATAAACACGTGTGTAGGGCCTATAGTGTAAGCCCCGATATGAACTGTGATCGTATTCTGAATGACGTGCCGGGCAGTTCGAAACATCACATGCCCAATCAATAAAGACATTGAACATGTTGAGCATTGGAACATTTGAACCATTTTGAAGTCAAATGTGAATGTATGACATATACATGAGACTCTGATGAACGTTTGTAAACCTAGGCCCTATATATTAATTTTGCTTTTCAGCATATTCAGTTTTGAGAATTTTATGATACATTTCATACTGTGGTGTTAATATTGTTAACCAGTTTGAAAACATGGCATAAAAAGACTAAAACAAAACCATTTTTGTGTAATGTGTTTGTTTTTACTTCATATGCCACGCTTAATTACCAGTGCCTTTTTTTATATCGTTACCTTATTGATATGGATAGTGAAAACATAGAAAATATATCAAATACACATTTCGGACAATTTTGAAGCTTGATTAAGTTAATTCCATGAAGCTAAATTTGCAATCACTGATTTATGTTATACTATTTTAAAACATTCTATCAAATCTAATATGCTTGATACATTTTTGGACAATAAGATTATTTCCATGCTTCCTATTTCTTTCTCTCTTTTTTTACTAAATCTATATGTTTACTTAAATCTTGTCCCGACAAACATTCTCTAGCGTGCCAATACGGCGTTGCGTAATCCACGACGGACCGCCTAGAGATATACTTGAAATGGCTTAAGTTGAGTCCAGAATTGCTTGTTGCCTGCAGTAATTCTATATGATCTTATGTACGACGGGTGCTCAATAAGTTCCTAACTTGAGGTAGAAGGAGTATACCGTTCTTTTTGACAGGTTATTATATTATACAAATACCGTGTATGCTGACTTGAGGACCTGAAGTGGCTAAAAGTTAGCTATTTTATTGAGGAGCTCAAAGTGGTCCACTGAAGGACCATAGTTTTAATCCAGAGATTTTAAAGCAAAATTGTCCACAGAAGGACCATAGTTTGAATCCTATAATAATCTGAAAAATGTCAGTTTATAATTTGTTTATACTGAATTAATAACTTTTAGAATAATGAATTTTATCTTGCCCAATTGCCTGATCAAAAATTCCCACAAACATAATGCTAACCATGAATGAGTGATAGATTAATATGCGTAATAGCTAGCGTGTGTAAGTTTGATGAGCGCGTAAGTCCGTGCGTGAAAGTTGTTTCGTGTATAGACCTTTTCAAAATTCATTCGGAAATCTTCGGAACATCGATCTCATGGCTTCTTTAACAACCAATCACGTCCGGGCTTATTAGCATATATGTTTTTGTAACCAAAATTTCCGAAAATTATTTCGCTTTTTCAGTGCAATAAAAGTGAAAAAAAAATAGAACCAGACCCTTACATTATTAGCTACACTAATTCTGATTGTACCATAAGCTCATCTACACAAAGAGTGAAATTTCCATTTGAAATTGGCTTACTAAGCTTAAGATTTCAAGTCACACCAGGGCGATCACACTAAAAGTGACTCCATAGTGTTTACGTTAATTACGATTAAAGTTCGAATTCATACGCAACCAGTTAACGAGAACGCGAACTTAACATTCTAATTATTGTGTTGAAGAGTCAACTTTCTGTCGGCAATTGCCGGAAAGGGTAACATCAGCCTCGGAAATTCTCGGAAAGTCGTGTTTTGAAAAGGTCTATTAGGTAAATTACGTGTTAATAAATAGGATACAGAATCCGTATAAATCTTTCAAAATCCGTAAATAGTCTTTCTTTTCAATACAGTATATAATTCAATATAATTGCTGAATATCTAGAAAGTTTCGAGTAAATATCTGGTTTTATTTCTTATTTTACAAAAACTTGAAACCTGCCAAACTATATAAAGCGTTAAACTGGAATCATCATGGTACCAAGCACTCCTAGTGGTTTTAAGTAATTTAGTTTAAGAATATTTGTTACGTTGACATATTGCTTAACTAAGTTGTTGTTTTCACAATGCATTTTTATGCATTTAAAAAGCTATATTTTTAAATCAGAATCTAAAATCAGAATCGCTGAAATATAAAAACTTTACTTGGATACAAATGAGTTTAACTTTATAACGAATAACTGAAAAGCAGATTTCAAAATGTTGGCGTTAACGTGTTCGTAACAAATGAAAACTTGACACGAATTAGGTATATGGCGCCATTTTGAAATTTAATGACGGGCTTTTAGTATTTTTTTAATTTTCATATGAATTTAATTGAGTTGATGTATCACTGTGTACAGTTTTAAAGTTTAAAGCGATCAAAATCCAGGCTCCATATGGACTTCCCCCAATGATGAATGGAGGAGAACATGGTGCTAGGTAAAATTAGATTAATTGTCTGCAAATACAATCATGATATTTACATTACTCAGGGCAATGACAAAAATGTTGACAATGCCCATAACGTCTTTTGTGCATTCATCATATCCCTGGACAAAGAACAGATTAATTGATTACATAAACACTCTGACCGTTATCAAGTTTTGTATATATTTGAGAACTGATATCCCTTGAGCAATAAGCATTGAGTGTTCCAAAAACACTTTGACCATCGGCGCAAGTTTTTTCTTGGAGTATAAAATCTAATGTAGTAACACAACATGAGCGGAAAGTTGCAAAATACAAAACAATATCAAAATAGGAATATTATGATAAAATACCATGTACACTGCAAATTCACCAGACCACATGACACGTGTTCAAAAATGTTACACCTTTTGAACACATGGCACGTGTTAAGAATACTAGTGTTCATATTTAGAACACTGGCATTATTGCCTCAGAATAAAATATACTATTGAGAAATTTGGTTCGTGCTTATCCCATACAGCAATGCACAGTTGGCCAAACGTTCGGTCAACCACGTCAACTACCTTGGACCAACGTCGACAAAATAAAGACGTCGGCTCAGATATAGACGTTTTATTCATGTCGACATGAATAAAACGTCTATATTTGACGTTGAGTCAACGTAATAGTGACATTTAAAAGAAATATTAATTTGAAAAAAAAATACTAAACTATCATTTCTTCAGATCTGGATGATATGTACGTTTTTATAACTACATTTAGTAATGTATACACGCATGAAGAAATTTTAACTATGATCTTACCTGGATTCGAACACGTAACCATCTGGTTGTGAGACGGACGCCTTAACCGCTTGCCCACGCACAGCGATATTCAAGCAGCCAATATACTGTTAACAAACCTTGCAATAATTTCTGGGTCTGTTGCATATCCGGAGTTTGTCGATCACTTACGGCGACATCCGATGAGTTTGTAGCCTTCCGATTGTTTCCTTGAGTAAAACGAACACATCGTATGTATACATACATCTTGATTACAGTTTACTAAACAGAAATATTTTTCAGATAACGACAATCGACCGAAATCTGAGTGAATTCTGACTCTTTGAAACATGGGTTTTTGTCGAATGATTATTTTTTATGAAAAATGAAATCACGTTTTTGAACTAAAATTATATTTTTTTGCTAGTTTTGTGGCACAATCTGCTAGTTTTCTAGTATGGACAATACTTCAACAAACACGTTTGGAGCTATGGTAAATGCCAACTTACCTCACATTCAGCCAACTTTGCTCGAATATAACGGGCCTTTTTTCGCCTTTTATCGGAATTTCAAGTAACTGAAGAGCATTATTGTGATGCGCGTGGATTACACCCATAATGCAGTTCAATTTAGTATGCAATTTTACATCCTTCCCATATAATACACAGCTGAGTGTTAATTTGACCTCGCAATTCAGTTCATTCATGCCCACTGAGCTGTTACTGTGTATTATGGGAAAGTCTAAATCATCGTCTAGATTACTATATACAAGAACGTATTTGTGAGCTGGAGGGTAATTATTGTAATAAATCAGACCCGTGAAATCGGATGCATGTTTAATTTTGTTCATGGGAGGTGGGGGAAGCAGTCATGTTTGAAATGGATGCAGGTGTAAGGATCGCGCTCCGATAGGCTGGGACATTCGATGAGAGCACAT
>JXSR01S043193.1:1477-19700 GCA_000969725.1 Ophiothrix spiculata | reverse complement strand
TGTGAAATAAGCAAAATTAGGTGGTTTTACAATATCAAGTGAGAGTACAATGTGGTTGATGGCTTGGGCATTTCAATATATTAAAGAACACTCTCAAAAACTGTAATAAATATTTGTTTCATACTATGTACTAGCCTAATTTCCCTTATACAAAGGTTGCAATTGTAGAAACACACTAAATAAATATTGAGTCTTCATTTGTTGTGTCACTACGACCTGGTCACATGTGACATGCTTTAAGCATCACATGGGAATTATTGTTCCAAGAAAACACTAATATATGTTGCAATCTGTCATGCATATTATGACTATGTACAACACTAGCATTGTATCTAAATTGTACAAAACAACACATGCACACCAATATAAACTAAAACTTCTATTTCAATTACAACATATAGTAAAATGGTATACTCTTAGCACTGTCAATTTGTTTTATGGAAATTCATCAACAGATTAGCTTTGAAATTACTATAATAGGTTTGGTATTTTTTATAAGGTATAAATCTGTCTATTTTAATTCAATAGAATCCATGCAGTTGTAGATAATAACATTTTAACATTTAGATTAAGCAATAACAAAGGTATAACAGCAAAATATATCTCCTTGAAATTATTATCACTTTGAATTTTACAATTAATCCATCAAATACCCCTTGATATGCAGACTCAAATCTATTTTAAAGAATATCACATTGTTAAGACATCTTGACTTTTTCATCTTTCCCATCTGAGATTTAGCAAGCAAGATGAATCTCCTCTAAGACTGTATCAAGTAATTGACTTGTAATTTTGATGAAGCAAGTGTCTCAAAACAGTCTCGAGTTTTCAATCAAAGGAATACGTAGGATGACATTACTGTTCTACATCACAATTCCCTCAGTTATTACGATCGACTTCTTAAAAGGAGACTGATTTTGAATATTTTGAACTGGTATAATATGATTTTCTGTACAAATGGAACAAATTGTCTAAGTCATGTAGTTTTAAAAACAACTGTTAGGGGACACCTTTACAAAAAACATAATGATGTCATGGATGCACATTGGTTTTCACAGCATTGAAGTTGAAAAAACAACATAGATTCAAAAATTGTTGGTATTAGATGTTTGGAAATACATTATGCATAATTTCAGGAATGGGAGCATAAAAGCCTAAAACTACCTAAAATTTTCAATTTTCACTTCACTTGTATGGCGAGAAAGAGAAAGCTTTCTACACAATATGCTGAAATCCTGCAAATGCCTGAAAATAATTACATGTCTTTGCTTTTTCTGCAAGTTTTAAATCACATATACTCCACAAAACTGAACAACATTATTTATATATGGTAATGGGACAATGTTCCTATTATTGTTCCCTCTATCAGCATGCATATACCACCATATGTTTTTCATATGCTAACATGTGCAGTACATGGTTCAGAAAGCGCATTACCGCATACCTTTAAAATGATGAGCAGAAACATCTGTGTGTCAATATGTTTGCAATTATCAAACTGTTAACCATATTAAAATTGTATACTAATTTGCAGCATCCATATTAAAGAAAATTAAATGCAATTTTGCAAAGATTTCAATTTACCATTATCCATCAATGGTATAAAATCACTTCACATTCAAGCAAAACATGCTTAAATAAACAATCTTACATTTGCAATCTAGCATTTGATTATCATCCATAAAAAAAGCTCAGTCAAAAAAGGACATTAAGAAATGCTTGTACGCAGATGATCAAAATAAATTAAATCAATCCAAAACTTAAACCATTACTATCTGCATATATTAACTACATTTGGTAAATAGGTATAGGGTGTCGCAAAAATATATTTTGAATTCATGCTACTTTCAATGGAAGTGGTAGTAGAGTAAACGTAGTAAATAATGTAAAATGATTGGACATTTTATCATACCACTAAGAAAATATATGACCATATTTGGAAAAAACGGCAACCATATATATCTCATACCATGCATATGAGCGCGTCAAGATGCATTTTATCATGCCACTGAGCGTGATGGAACGTTGCATTTTAAATTTATAGGAATGCACAGTATTATATGGATTAAAGCATTCATCAAAAGATGTTGTTTTTTTATTAATTTGTGTAAAATAAAGCTTTAAAAAGATGCAGAAAAATAAATAAATACATAGTCAATTAAGATAGATAAAAGATGATTAAGATTGACTTAGTGGTACAATAAATTCATTAATTGGTTCAGCCTCATGTTGTGTGAAAGACAAAATTACTTCATAATGTAAAATGATATTTTTTGTTCGAAGAATGTCCCCTTAGTTAGGCTAAAAAAATAATTGATTGTCTTTTATTCCCAATGCTCAATTCATTCCGCGTGTCAGATGATCAAAATTCTAAAAATTAATTTGATTTTAATTTTTCCCTAAATAAAACTGGAAAAAAATCCCTGCATTAATTCACATTTTCTTTAGGAATAGTAAAAGGTGACATAGCTTTTATGAAACTAGAATGTACTTCCAAGATACATCTACATGAAGGAATTTAATGAAATCCCTAAGATTTACATGAAGAAATCTCGACTTGCCTGAGTGTAAAAAAAAAAAAAAAAAGAATAAAGTAAAATACCATGTGTGATACACTATCAAATCAATGTCCTTAAGCTTAACATACCACTGACATACCATCTTCAATACATCTGTGTGATATTAAGTGACATGACAAACCCATGGAGTTATTTTCATACTAATATCCTTTATTTAGACACCCTATATTTTATCTAAGTACAAAAATGAAGTAAAAAGGCATGATCCCTTTTTACAATGATTCCTGTTCCTCTTTCCTACCCTTCAACCGGGTGTGAAAGATGGAAGTTCCCTTTCTATTTATCCTATATTTGCATAATGACTTCCGACAAGCTACATTATACAGTGAGCGGACAAAGTTTGCCTGCTATGTGTGTATATATAGAAACATGATGTTATCAACTTGCATTAGGCATGACACTCAATGTAATTATCCTAATTAAAAAAATCAATGAATGAACAAATTTTATCCACTCATCCACCAATTGATTTTTTGAATGCATATCGCCTTTACTGTAAGTTATTTCAAACCAGTGTGCAAAAAATTGCTAAAATACTTTGATAATATGTTGGTTATGGAATGTGATTATTTGTTTCAACTCTTTGAAGTGAGGGTATGTATAATTTTAACCCCAACTCCCAAACGCTTAAAAACTATGTAAGTCCGAATACATCATACCAAATTTTCCCGTTTCCCCTGGGATTTGAACCCTTGACCTCCCGCATCCCGTTCCAATGTCCAGCTATGGCAAGCCATTGGCAGCACTTTCGTGCCCATCTGTATCCCCGGTCTATGACGTATTTGGACTTAGGCAAATTTCTTGATTTTTGCTTGTTGGATTTTGTTGGACTGTGACGTGTTAGGGTTGTGGTAGCATGTCTACTATGCATTTATTAACCTCCATAACCCTAACTCCCAAACGCTTAAAAACTATGTAACTGGTCCGAATACGTCATACCATATTTTCCCGTTTCCCCTGGGATTTGAACCCTTGACCTCCCGCATCCCGTTCCAATATCCAGCTATGGCAAGCCACCGAGTATGGCCTGCCATGGCAGCACTTTCGTGCCCATCTGTATCCCTGGTCTATGACGTATTTGGACTTAGGCGAATTTCTCGATTTTTGCTTGTTGGATTTTGTTGAACTGTGACGTGTTAGGGTTAAAGGGTTTGTCAGGTGGCAAATAGTTGAATTAGACGAATGCATACGGTATATTCAAATTTGATGCATTATAAGTTAACACACTAACCACAGTGCCATATTCCCACACTATTTTCTAGTATCTTAATAAGGAACAAACAAATACTTTGCACCACAAGCTAAATATAGATGGTAATTATCCTCCAAATTGAAATAATCAGACATACACATGATACGGAGATATCTCCTAGATACTCTCTCGCTCTCTTGCTTCACACCACATCTGCGCTCATCAGGTCACTGAACCTACAGTGATACTGCATGCAGTAGCAACATTCATTATCCCCTAGACTGTTTCTTGGTTTCCCCCTGCTATAAGACACGTTGGGGATATGGTCAATTATACCTAATAATTGTATCATTAATGCACTAGAGCCGCACAAAATGAGACTTGTAACGGATGTGACCGACAATTCCATCCATATGTTTGTACTGATCAATGACCTTGCAGTACTTGAGAGTTAAGCAGGGCCGGACAATATAATCCGACAGCCACTAGTAATTGATTTTGGCTTTGGGCGTGTAAAAATAAAACATAACCTTTAAAATTTGATAATACACAAAAATACTAATGTCAAAGACTTGGTTGCTTTTGAATTTAGTGAAAAAGTCTGTCTGAAATATTTATTGATAGAAAGCATTTCTTATGCATTAAACAGTGCCCTGTTAGAGTTGCACTTTATCATGAACACTTCAATGACAAGGAGAACCATCATCATTTGATATTTTTTAATTGGTCATTCCCGTTACCCCATTGGTCATGCATTTTTTGTCTTAACAGCTATGGATTTAATGTTGCCAGACAGCTGTGAATAAATCCAGGAACTAGAGGCAGATGCTTGTATCTATTAAGCTAAGCAGTGTTTTGGCATACAATGCACAAAAACACTGCAAGACAATTTCCAAATGCTAAATATAGGTGGTTATTATTCTACCAAGCTGGTCAGGTCAGGTATGAACATAAGCAACGTTTGTCGCAGTGGCTGGGCTTTTATCTATAAGCTTGGCAGAATTAGGAAATACCTCAACAATGCTACAACTGAGCGTCTAGTACACGCTTTCATAACCTCACGCCTCGACTGCTGTAATTCCCTCCTAGTGGGCCTTCCTGACAAAGATCTTCAAAAACTCCAAAGACTCCAGAATGCTTCGGCCTGTCATGTCACACTGACTAAACGCAGAGATCACATCACACCGGTGTTACAGGATCTCCATTGGCTGCCCATATCAAAGCGCATAGAATACAAGATCCTCCTTCTAGTATTTAAGACTTTCCATGATCACTCTCCTACTTATCTTGCAAATTTGCTCAGCCGCTATATACCAGCTCGGACTCTGAGATCCTCATCTCAAGTCTCTTTTGAATTCCCTTCGCAGCGTCTAAGAACAAATTTCTACGGTCAAAGATCATTCGCCATCTCTGGACCCAAACTCTGGAACAATTTGCCTTCATTAATCAGGAACGCTGCTCCAGTAATGACTACTAGTCAGTTTAAGCGTATTCTCAAGACTCTACTTTTTGAGGACTATTTTGAGTGACTGCATGTGAAATTAACTTTACAATTTTTCTCCTATTGTCAATGGTTGTACTTGATTCTGTTTGTAACAATGTGTATTTGTAAAATGGTATTGTATATTTAAGCATGTACAGCGCTCAGTGGCTTTCTTTGTTTTGAGCGCTCAAAAATCTCTCATTATTATTATTATTATTATATGAGGCATCTCCAGGATACTCTCAAGATCCCTCCTCCTTCACACCATCTGTACACATCAGGTCACTGACCCTAAAGGTGATACTCAATGTTATAGCAACATTAATTATCCCTCTGACTGTTTCTTGGTTTCCCCTGTTTTAAAGCACTTTTGAGAGACATGGTCATAAATAGCTAATAATTGTATCATAACTGCAACTTGAGCACCACTAAACGAGACTTGTAACGGATGTGACCAACAATACTTTGTGTTTATACTGATCAATGACCTTGCGTTGCCTGAGTGATAAAATAAATAAGGCATTTTTGCAAAAGAAACAAAGAACCCTTGTTTTAATAATGAGTTCAAAATTCTAGCTGAAATATATATTTAAATAGAAATCGTTTCTTATGCATTAGATAGTGCACTATTGGAGTTATGGTTTGTTGTTAACACTTTTAAAAACACGCAAATAGATCCTTGTCATTTAATTGGCCGAATTCATCATATGATTTTTTTTTTCCATAGGTTATTCCTGCGATAAACATTTTATTTCACCTCATTGGTTATGCATTTTTATCTTAATACCTGGGTATTTTAATGTAATTTTACGGCGGAGAATAATCCAGGAATTATCGACAGATGCTTGTCTAAATTGAACTTAGCATTTCATTTGTCATATTATGCATAAAAACTGCAACACAACAACCTACATGTAGATAGTAAATATCCTCTGCCATAGAAATGGTCAGACACGATCATGATATGGGGTTTTATCTCTCAGATTCTCCTTCACACCATCTGTATACATCAGGTCACTGAACCTGGTGTGATACCCTATGTTATAAAAACATAATTATCACTAATGCTGTTTCTTGGTTCCCCTGCTTTAAGACACATTAGAGATATGGTCAATTATAGCTAATAATTGTATCATTAAGGCACCAGAGCTGCACTAAATGAGTCTTGTAAAAGATGTGACCGACAATTCCATATGCTTATACTGATCAATGACCTTGTGTTACCTGAATGCTAAGCAGGGCTGGACATCAGCATCCATCTAACAGTTTAGCGGTGGTCACAACCTGTCGTGCCTTTTTTTTTTCATACGTATTTGGAGAAGACACTTTCTCTACATTTTTTCTAAAAAAGTGTCAAACACGGGGAGGACGCACATCGATCGCACGATGTAAGTACATTGTGTGCACGACATGAATGACGGTAAGTGGTTGCATGCATAATACACTGCAAGTACTTACATCATGCGTACAATGTACAAACTCCTTGCGACTACCACGTAATTATAAGGAAATCGTATTTACACGTATGACACACGCACGGTGTCCATGATGCTGTGTACGTCATTCGCAGAGCAAGTGGCTATGGGAAAAAACTGCAAAAAATGCATGTTGTGCGTACATTGTGCGCAGGTTGTCAGTACTGAGCAGGTTTGGACCGTACTGATGTTTAATTGGTAGCAAACATGTAGCCAGCATGCAGAGAAAGTTCCTCATGCACTTAAACTTCTATGTCGACTCTGCATGCTCCAAAATTATATGTCGGTACCTACAAAGTACATGTCGCATGATTTTGCCCACATTTTTGCACGCAGACAGCACATACGTGCACGCACGACGGGTTGTGACCAATAGTGGGTAAATATTTGTTGAGTCTATGTTGAATTATAAAGAATCTTTAAGAATTTCTTGTTTCTTGAAAATTTATTTGCCCAACTGGCTAGTACATCAAACACCAATGCAAATCCCTGGTTATAAGATAAATTAGACATTCACAAACTCTAAGAGAAATAGTTGCTTTGTTTTGATACCTATCTATAAATATATTAAGAAAGTAAGTATTTCTTGTGTATTTAATGGTGCATTATAGGCATTGTAGTTTATTATGAACAATTGCATACATAGGCAGATCCTTGTCATTTGATTGGTTGAATTTAATAACATGATATTGCTTGATTTCTCAACTGATCATTTGTGTGACACAATATTTTATTTCAACCCATTGGTCATGCATTTGTGGTCTTAATAGCCAGGTATTTAATGTGTTTTGACAGCTGTGAATAAACCCGGGAACTATTAACAGATGCTTGTATCTAAAGCTTCACATTTATTTTGTCATATTATGCATAAAAGCACTGCAACACAATTTCCAAAAAGTTTAACATAGATGATTATTATCTTCCAAGTTTAAATGATCAGACACAAACATGATACAAGATCCTCCTTTGCTCTCCTCCTTTACACCACATTTCTACACATCAGGTCACTGAACCTGATGCGATACTTGATGCAAAAGCAACATTAATTATCCCTAAGGCTGTTTCTTGGTTTTTCCCCTGCTATAAAACACGTTAGAGGTATGGTCATTAATAGCTAATAATTGTATCATTAATGCACTAGAGCAGCACTAAACGAGACTTGTAACGGATGTGACCGACAATACTTTGTGTTTATACTGATCAATGACCTTGCATTGCCTGAGTGATAAAATAAAAAAAAGCATTCGCAAACAAAACAAGTACTCTTGTTTTAATAATAAGTTCAAAATTCTAGCTCAAATGTATATCTAAATAGTATATCTAAATATTATATTTAGATAGAAAATATTTCTTATATGCTTTACACAGAGCACTGTTGGAGTTGAGGTTTCTTATGAACACTTTAAACACTAAAGTAGATTATTGTACTTTGATTGGTTGAAATCAATCACATGATGTTGAATTGATTTCTTTATGGTCATTCCTGTGGTCATGCATTTTATTCTATTGGGTCATATATTTTTGGTCTTAATAGGTTTTGCATTTAATATTGTTTGACAGCTGTTAAACAATCCAGGAACTTGTGACAGATGCTTTATTTTACATCACAATTTTAATCACAAAATGTGCACAAATTGATAACCCTTTGCTTAATGTACCATGTGAAAATTGTTTTTAAAGCTATAAACAAATTTAATTGACATCTGTGGGATTTGGTTATTTTACAGATTCAACCCATCAAACAAAAGAACATCTTCCATGTTTGCTTAGTTGCTTAGGGTTTTAGCCAGAATACAGAAATCACCTGCCCAGCTTAAAAGGTCAACCTAAAATGTCAACCAATGACCTAATAATTCAAAATAGTATAATATTAAAACCATATACTAGTACTAGGGTATCCCTGGTTTATTGACCCCAATTTTACATCTTTGTCATACTAGATTATTTCAAAATGGAATTCAAAATTATCAACAAGCAGAAGACTTGGCACTGGCTATGACTTGGCCAGTTTTCAATCTTACAACATGTTATTTCTGTTCATCAGAAATTAATTTCAACCACGCTTCTATCAAGCCCATATATATGTATATAGTTACAATAGAGTAGCAACAATCAGTATGTAGTTTCATTTTCAAAATGCATGGAATTTTTCTAGGAAATTGCTACATACATCAATTAAAATGTTCCCTTCTTCCTCTTCTAAACAAGATGGTAAGATATTGTGATGCTTAATATGGAAGCTTCAATCAACATGACAGCATCTGGGCTAGCTGTGACCTAAATAAGCTTAAAGCAATGATAGTGCTTTTTCTCAGAAATCAGTCTAACCACAAATCTTTCATTGAGAAAATGTCTCTTCGAAAATAGCATCAAGAACATTTCTAGACTTTTTACCATTCTTCTCAGCACATTGTTTTTTAACTCATGGTTTAAATGAAGAAATCTACAAAATTCACTCCACTGTTAAGATTAAGACTAGTTACACTCCCAGTTACAGTAAATGGGCATACCAAATTCAATAGCTACATCCAACAGAATACTCTAAACTAATCCTCATTTTCAAAGAACCTTAAGCAGTATTAATAGCCTGCATTCAACACAGGCATACTTTCAAGCATATTTTCTACCAAACAATCTTGTGAGTTTGTTATAATTGTCATTTACAAATCAAAATAAAACAATGCTTAGTTCAGTTTGTCTCTTTGTGGATGTTCTTCTTTCCTTTCTTTTTAGAGGATAAAATGCATGTGGTGTTTTTCATCAAATTTAACCCTCTTTAACCTTTTAACTCATCAAATTTATAGGTTTCATCTCTCATCTCCACATTAGCACATATATCACAATGTCTCCATTCTAATTAATCACATCTATCTTTTAAGATCAATTTCTTACAATGTCTTTGTTTTCAATATAAACACTACTTTTCATCGGAATTGCATTAATTCAATTACGATAATGGATGTAACTGATCATCACTTTGGAGTCAATCCCACACAATGCACCAGGGTGAACTACTTTTCAGTTTCCCCCTATGATTTGGATCACTGTCCATCATATTGTTTTAGCAAACATTACCCCTGAAAGTGTTTTGACGGTGAGGGGTTTAGACACGCACTGATTTGTCGCATTTCGACTGAAAAGTGAAATGTAGACTATTCAGCTAGAGAGACTGGTTCGAAGGCTTGGTCCATTTACGTTGTTACAGCAACATATGTCTATTCCTAGGAAATAAATTCAAATCACACTGGCACACTTCCATCAACATCATAGATGTCTATAGTTACAAAGGAGTACTAACAATTAGCACGCACATTTTCATAATGCATGAAATTTTTCTAGGAAATCGTCACATCAATCAAAATGTCCCTTTCTTGGCAAGGCATGTGATATCTAATCTGGAAACATTAATTAACATGACAGCAGTCCTGGTTGTGACTTCAAGCTATAATATTGCTTTTTTCCTCAGAAATCATTCTAACCACAAATCTTTTTTTGGAAAGATGTCTCATCGCAGATATCAATAAGAACATTTCTAGAACATCATTCATTCTTCTAGCTTGAAAAAATCAGGTCAACTGGAGAATATCTGCTGGTAAATTAGTTTCTGGTTCAACTTCTTTTCAAATATATGTTGATAACAAACTTTTACAGCTTTATCTTACGAAAGTATTCTCTATGGGGCATAAACTAGTATTAAAAAAAGAATTTGGGAGCAGTCAATAGACATTCCGCAGTAAATTTAATACCAGTTACAGTAAATGACCAAATTCAACAACTGTATCAATGAGAGAATACCTAATAAAACTTGCATGCAATATTCAAGGTGAAACAAAATAAACATCTTTGCATCTGGACTTCCTATGTTGATGCGTGGTGACATTTCAAAACAGTAAGTCCAGATGCAAAGATTTATATTCTATTTCACCTTACTTACTGCCTGAATGAATGACAACTTTCATAAACATATGCATAATTCATATTTTTGTTTTGCTTGAAATTCTTATTACCGCTACTTATTTTCTGTCAATATATCTTATTAATTTCCTTATATCTCAAAAGGTTTCAAAAATTTCATAAGGCCATTAATTCTGTTTTGATATTCAACCTCCTCTTATCATCATTCTTTCATAAATGATTATGTGGTTATAAGTAATCTACAAATTTAACCTCCCTTAACCTTTTAACTCATCAAAACAATAGGTTCCATCTCATGAATATTTCATACAAATTACTGTGTCTCCTTTCAAATAAATTACATCTTATAATGTATTATTTTTCTTAAAATGTCTCCATTACAAGTGTAATACTATTTTCATCAGAATTGAATTAAAGGTACTAGCCACATTTCCTCATGAAAACATACTTGCATAGAGAAACGACATGATAGAAATCCTATCAATAGTTCCCGGAATTGGTTCTCAAAAAAGACATATAAAGGCAGAAAGTTGACTTGGTTATTTCCAGGAAATGCAGTTTATTCCATACCAATAAAGGAGGTTATTTGGTGTCTGGTAGCTAAGTCGCCATTAGCCAGCAAATATCAATATGCCGACTTGTTACTCTAACAAGATTCGATTTAAACATGTAATCTGTACTAAAAATATTTTGGTACACAAAAATGGGTCTAATTTTGATAATTCAATGTCTGATATCAAAAAATACTACCATTGATTATTATTTAAATTTGGTTGTTCAGCATTAAAGGTTACAGATATATGTTCATGAGGAAATACTTTCTAAAAAGCAAGAAAATTAGTAAGTGGAAGTTGAATTTTCAATTCACTATCATTGCTAGTGCCTTAATTCAATCACGATAATGGAAAGCAACTGATCATTACTTTGATGTCAATTTTACTTGGGTGAACTACTTTTTTGTGAACCTTTTAAAGACAATTAATATCCACTTCATTGTTTCAAGATTTCTCAAAGTACTACAAGTATCTGCCAACATATTGAAAAAAATTAAACCGGATAATTATAAATCCTGCACTTCGGGTACGTTTCACTATTAACAATTCACATAATTTCATTTCAAACATTCTTTAGTAAGTAGTTTACGGTGGGAAACGCACAATACATCTGTTTTTGAGTTACCAAAATAACTGCAACATCGTAACTTATCTTAATTACTAAACTCTAACAGCTCTCCAACTTCAGCGTTTTCATAATGAAGGGGCACAATTTTCCAAATAGAAATATGTCACAGAGGGGAGGAGGAATAAAAGCAAGCTAAGTGTGCAAGGCCCATGGTTCGAACTGAGGATCTCGGATGTGACAAGTGATGGTAGTGGCTTAGTGCTATGTTGGGATCTCAGAAAAGTTACGCATTCTGAATGTATAGATAAACTCACACAAATGCCCAATAGTTTAGCTGGCATTTTTGTTTTAGAATGTGTATGATTTTGTACAATTATTTACTGTTAGGGTAAATGCAATGGAAAGTTTTATCAGAAAAATGACCCATCAATACTCACTACCAGACAGAAAAACAATTCTGTATTGATTGCAGGTAAGATGTTTAGAACAATACAGGGAAAAAAAATATCATACTTACTAGGTACTCCAGATACCAGGCGAAGTGGCCGGAGTACTCTGAAAGCTCTCAGAGCTTTGACATCAAATCCATATATATCATTTTTGATTGAGAAAGCAAGAATTGTGCTCACTATTCTGTAAGAAACAACAAACAAAAATATATATTTTAAAGAATCTTAAAAGAATTCCATTAAAATGTGATATTTAAAGGAACATGAAACAAGGGCAAATGTCAAAAGGGAACAATCTATGGATAAAGGGTCTGATAATACAAGAGTTACATAGCATTTTAAAGAGTACATTCAGAAAAGAAATAAGAAACATTTTAGCCGTACAAAACCATAAGTGGAACTTTTGTCTAAGCTGATAGCCTTTTTTAAATTCATAACAACTATAAATACGATGAACTAATTATTAAGTAGAAATCAGCTATTCAAAATAAATAAAATGCATACAAAATTTGGATGCACTGTACAAGTGCACACACCATTTCATGTTTCTGATTTACAACCTAAAATCCACCAAATCTAAACCTTACAGTTTCCTCTTCATACATCATAAAATATTGAAGCTGTCTATTTGTCTCATAAATCTCCCACATGTCTACACTAAAATCAAATTGGGTTAAAACAATATTGACTATGGAGGACACATAAACATATTAGCAGAGGATTTCAACAGTTGCTTGTCATTTCTCTGTGATAAGTCTGTTCTCCCTATGTTAGTGCCACACATCACCCAGGCACATAGTAAACCCTTGGGTTTTAGGCTATATGACTTGGACTGAACAGAAGAATGCGAATCAGATTTTTATAATCATGAAAAGAGAAATAGTTTCCACTGCATTTCTGGGGACTAATATCATGTCTTCTGGTGTGGGTCAGTTATGCATTATGACATACAGGAATAACCACTCTGCCAAGTGGGCAGAAATGAGATTGTGAAGTAAAAGATGAAACATGTACATTACAATCTTGTAAATTTCTTTTGTTTAAGTAAAAATTAAAAAAAATTGCCTTAATGGAACCCTCTATTTACCCGTAAATCATGCAAATGATAATATTAGACAGATACAATAGAATACAAAGCTGAACAGGGAGATCATAGAGTTGTATAGCAGCTGTTTTTTTTTTTTGACAGTTAAAACAGCATGAGTGTATAGTTTGAAAAATACATTTCTCACATTCAACTACCTTAAACATGCATGTATCTCAAAAAAAAAAAAACCTTGAACAAATTTAACCTGACATTAAACTGTCTTGAACATACTTATTTCTAAAACCAAAACTGACTTGAACAAATTAAACCTTATATAAAACTGTCTTGAACATAATTATTTTTCACAAAAATCTGACTTGAATAAATTGAAAGGTACATAAAACTGATATAAATTTTTTTAAGCAAATACATTTTATTTTCAACTCAGAAGAACATCCTTAACTAGTATAATTTGCTATAGGTTTCAATACTAAACAAAATAGTAAGATAATGCATAAGTTATTCAAAACATGACTATAAATAACATGACCCAATAAAAAACGGAAAGAATGACATCATGGCAGAGTCAGTCAGTGATGTGATACAACACATACTGTAAAGGAAACACAAAGACTTTATATATGGGTGGTCTACTGCATACATAGCCATATAATATTATCTGTAGATTAAGGCCATCAATATATTGAATGTGCGGTGTGTTCGGAGTATTTTGCAAGATAGAATAACCCAATTCTTCTAACTAAACCCATTTATTCCCTCACAGATTCCTCCAAATGTTTAAAACAATAAGTTTTCCGTTGATTATTGTAGACCATCCCATCCCATGGTAAACAGTGAAGGCTGTTTACACAGGCTATAATGCTAACCAAGTGATTGCTAACCTAGGATTGTTTTGAATGCTTGGGATGACATTCAAAATTTCACAAGACTAGGCTGCAAGAAAACATACCAGTCAAAATTTCAAAAAACAGTTTATTGGAAAGTTTTAATGCTTATATGAACATAAGGTACTAATCTATTTTAGATCCTGAAAACTGGCTTTTATTATTGTTGTAGTAAAAAATGCATAATATCTTTGCAATCTGCCATATTGTATAATTTTACTGATGAACACTTTTGACAGGACACTTGATTCTACATTTGGAAATTATTCAGCTGTTCATCAAATTTGGTGGATGTCAATCATCCTTTCACATTTTTGGTATAAATATCTTTTGGGCAATCCTCGCTCTGGAGTGCTAGCCATTTAATGGTCACATATTTCAACAGTTGGACTTCAGAGATATTACAGAGTGACAAAAACAAACCTAGAAATTTCTTGAAATGATAGAAAAATTTCAGGAAAGTGCATTTTCTTATATTCTTATATAAAAGTGTATTATTCTGAGCAAGATATCCTGAAATTAAGACTTATTCACTAAAAAATCATGATTTCAGGATAAATCATGAAAAGTGGAATCTCTGCGACTTGCTTTTCTGTCCTTGCTAAGGATGTTTAAAATGTCTGTATCTTTGGTTCATTATTATGTCACCTCTCTTATTGTCAACTTGAAATACCTAAATCTAAACAAAGATTTTCCCATTCATACATCATAATGCAATATTGAGGCTGCTGGTCTCTTAATCTCCTACACATCTACACTACATCTAGAGCTAAGTAAAATCAAATTGGGTTATAACAACATCGACTATGGAGGACACATAAACATATTAGCAGTGGATTTCAACAGTTGCTTGTCATTTCTCTGAGCAAGTCTGTACTCCTACGTTAGTGCAACATGCTAACCAGGCACGTAGTAAACCCTTGGGTTTAAATGCCAAATCTAAAATATCCATGGATAAAAAATCAATGGATGGTAATTTACAGACAGGCGTTTACTGATACGAGAGTTTTAACTGAAGCAGTTATATTTCTTGCAAAAGAAGTACTTGTGTATCATAATTTTTTGTTGCATATAAAATCAGCTTTTCACTGGACAATAAACATTCAACTTAATGACCCGCATACAAAGTCCAAAATTAGTTGCAATTTTGTCAAGTAGTTAAAATAAGTTTGAAATTTTTTGTTTTGCCTTAACTATTGTATTCTTCAAGATCAAGGATTTGTTTTACTCCTTCTCTTAGTTCCTCATGCAATTCAATAAAACCAAATTTAAAAATACTAAAAAAATAGATTCAGGACTTTATTCATCATAACAAACTGTCTGAAACACTTTTCTTTTTTCACAAAAACTGACTTGGAAAATTCAGTCCTAAAGACATTATTCGAGGCACATATTCATCACATAGGTTCTCACAAAATCTGACTTGAACAAATTTAACCTCAAATAAAACTCACTTAAAACATTTTAAACAATCATTTTCAAATGAGAACATCCCTGTGTAAGATTCACCTATAGGTTTCAACGCTAAACAAAATAGCAAGATAACATATAAGTTATTCCACATGACTATAAATAACATGACCCAATAAAAAACGGAAAGAATGACATCATAGCACAGGCGGTGATGTGATACAACACATACACACTGTAACGCTACACAAAGACGTGATATATAAGTTGCCTAATGCATTCATGGCATTTACCTGCTGTAGTTTCAGAGCATCGATATACATTGATGTGTGTTTAGAGTATTTGCAAGATAGGTTACCTTGAGTCTGTTAAATAAACCTATTTATTCCCTCACATATTCCTCCAAATGTTTAAAACAATAAGCATTTCCGTTGCCTATAGTAGACCATCCCTTTGTAAACAGAGAAGGTTGTTTACACAGGCCATAATGCTAACTAAGTGTAGGGACATAGTCCGGGGACTGCTATGAATACTGGGGATAGAATTCAAGATTGCTGTTGACAAGGATTCAATAAAACATGCAAATCATGTCAATGTTGAGTTTACAGGATTATTTTACATAGCTGTGGATTTTTTTTTTAAGTTTAAAATGTGTGTTAAAAATGTGGAAAAAATGCCTTTTTCGCAGAAAACATATAATTTCATGATTGTTTTCAAATTTTGACAGATTGTAGGCTTGATACTTCTTATTGAATTACAAATAATATTGTATAAATATATGGTGTTGGTTTTGAATGATAATGTGAAAAACTTGTGTTGTTTTGCCTGAAAGAGATGGACATGATTTGTGACTCTGAGATTTCCCAGTTTGAGCTCTGTATTGTCTGAAATGCATTTGTATAATTTACTTGCAAACTGAGCATTCCATGGAGGCAAAAATTTCAATTTTTATGTAAACAAAAGAAAAATGCAGCATTGTAATGTTTGTGTTTTAGATTTCAGATCAAGATCTCAAGGCTGCTCTCTTAGCTCAGCGGTTAATCCCTCGCTTCGTAATGCAGGGCTAACCTGTGCCACAAGCCATGGTTCGAGTCCCCACAAATGCAGTGGAAACTATTTATCTTTTCAAGATTTTAAAAATAGTAAGGATTCACATTTTCCTGCGCAGCTGGATATTATTTAAACTTCCAAGATCATTACTAATGACATTCCAATTTTTAATTTCAATTAAATCAGTTTAAGTGTTTTCATTCGAGGATTCACATTTTCCTGCGCAGCTGAATATTATTTAAACTTCCAAGATCATTACTAATGACATTCCAATTTTTAATTTCAATTAAATCAGATTAAGTCCACAGTTACCTTACTATGTAAATTTTACTAAGTAAACATATTGTTAATATCTCCCAAATGGAACATATTTGAACCCCAAAACTTCACATAAAACATGAACTAACAAAATCCCAAAGACCATGGCCCGTATTCCAGAAAGATGTTTAGCTAAACCATTGTTTAACTGAGCATCAACTGTCCAGAATGATACGCGTCATTGCAGCTTTCAAGCAGAACAGTTCAATGAGTCATGCAGTTGACGAGAAATAAAACCTTGATTTAGCTAAACACCTTTCTGGAATACGGGCCAAAGTGTTTTATAAATTTTATTTAGCTTAAAGTAAAAATGAATTATTACTTCCTATGCATTTACAAATCATAAAATTTGTTATTTTTATGGCAATATTTGTTCTTGCCTGCTCATTCAGATTGCTTTTCATCACAAAAGCAAATACCTCATCGATAATGTATATTATGATAAACAATATACAAATACCTAGAGGGTTGCAGGAATAAATACCCAAGATGCAAATACTGGTTTTCAAAACATGAAATCAATCTCGTTAGGTAGCATATGTCTGAATGCAATGGAATCAGAATATTTTGTTTTATCTTACAAACAAACATATCTTTGAATTGTTCTTATGTATGTTTGAAGGTAACAAAAACAAGACAACAGAAGTAATATATCTAGTGGGTGAAGGTGGGTGTGTCTTGCGCCCCTTAAAAGTAATGTCTTCCATATTGCTAGTTACAAGATTCATTGTTTTGATTGATACACTCAAAGCCTCCATTTCTCTGTTTTACTAAATCCAAATTCTGTTTTCAAATATTCTACTTTCTGTGATTTTCCGTGTTACACAAAATCATGAATGTAAGCACCACATTACCTAATACTTGCATGATTACAATCAAATTTTACCTGTTTAATAGCCTTATTTAGGTAGCCTGGTTGGCAAGAATCAAGAGGAGAATGAGAAAGACGACCACGATAGCCTTATATAGGTAGCCTGGTTGGCAAGTTCTTGAATCAAGAGGATAGTGAGAAAGATGACCGAGATGGGTTGGCTAGGGTGTGCAAACTTCAATTTCATGCATGATAATATTTTTTATTTGAAGATTGATTTTGGACATTTTATTATTCTCTTATTTTCTAAATTACTACTGATTTTACAGGAGTTTCTACACTCCCGGTCAAAAGTTTTTGCGCACGCTTAAATGCGGGCAAAAACGTTATTATTATATTAAACAACCAAGACTCTGAAACAATTCGTGTTTTTATAGGTGCCTAATGTATCCAATATAAATAATCTATGTTTCCTCTGATACTTGAT
>JXSR01S043190.1:103729-124486 GCA_000969725.1 Ophiothrix spiculata | reverse complement strand
AAAATACATGTAGTTGGATATGAATTACTCTCTTAGTAAATCGGTTGTTTATTTAAATGCATTTAATAACCCATTTATTGAGTGACAAAATATGTATTTTGTGGCCCTTTGGATTTTATTTGCCATGTTTCTGCTTCACTTTTAATTTACAACGTTTAACAACATAACAGGGCCCCGTTTCATAAAGATTTGAATCAAGCGTACGTTTGATTTATCAAGCGTAAAATAGGTTTATACAATGCAAATTTACGTTTGAAATCAAACGTACGCTTGATTCAAATCTTTATGAAACGGGACACTGGTCTTGTGTGACATGTACGCTTTTTTCCAAATTCTAAAAATTGTTTTGAATATCTAATTCTGTTTAAAAGCCAGTCCAAGGTATTGTCTTTTGTATCCACCTTTTTTGACTCAGTTTGGTGCCTCGTGAATGACAAATGGCACAATTTGGGAAGAATGGGATTGGTTGCTACCCTCAAAAACATTTTTAATTTAATGTATTTAAATATTTTTCATGGCCATTTTGAACCTGATTACGTAAGCCAATTCTAATTTGAATCATATAAAAAAAAAAAATGGAGAAAAAAGAGAATCTTCTGGTAATCTGAAAACCATTTTTCTCCTGAATGCTTCAATATTCTTTTGATGGCACCGTAACTAATAATATTTTAAGTGACAAACATGTTTTGGTCAGCATTGTTAACCCAATCATGAGAGTCAAATAATTTTGCCTCGTGGCTAATCTATTCTATTCACTTTTTATGATATAATTCATTTAAAAGGCTGTTTCGGTCAATTTTCATTACAATACGATGGGTGTTCCTAAAAATTAGTGGCCTGAAGTAGAAGGAGATATGCTAAATTTTTTAAATAAATATGGTGTGTAGTTTAACTTAATAGTTTCAAGTAAATACCAATTTTTTTAAATTTTCATTTAAGAAACTGAAAGCTTGCATGTTAGAGGTTTCTGTGAGGAAATATTTTACTAAGGAAACAACGAAACTTAACCGACATGCAATGAGCTAAAATCTCTCTCCCAGATGCTACACACATCGAATTTAACTAAGACAAGGTGTCATCATTTGGGAAATATCACTCTTCACATAGCGTTAAAACAATGGGCTGCTGATTTCAAAAATGTCAGGGAGGAGCTGGAATTGGGAGTTGTTGTGATCAGAATTGTTATTTTCATCGATTTCAATACTTGAAAATTATCTTTAGAAACCTTTTCAGGCAAATTTTATGTTTCTCTAAAATAAAAACGAAAGAAGATGTTTACTTGAAATATGAAAATAAAATAGTTATTTCTTTTTACTTTAGGCCACGAACTTTTTGAACACTCATCGTATTTTAGCAAAACCATTTAGAATTGTCCCATTTTGCAACCTTTCTTATAAAGATCAGTTCTATGCGTTTGGTTTTTAGGAAACAATTAGCGGTTAGTCCATATTCCAGATAGAGGATATCGAGCATACTCAGCTTTACAATCGCCCGGGTTCTCACTCGGATCCGAACCTTCCGTACTGATTCAGCTAGCTTAAATGCTACATTATGGTAAATCATTGATGCTATTCATCACCAAGTCACTGTTCTTATCATAAAATACAGAGGTATTAATTTTCGGGCCCTAAAAATTTGGTTCAGTTTGAAGTGTTACCAGGGTTATTCTGTCGAGGTACTGTTATTTAACGTAATCTGTTTATTTAACTCATATTTCACTACTGGGGCCGATTTCACTAACATTTAGCGATGGTCGCTAACCCCGTTTTGATCGCTAAACTCCAAAAACGATCGCTAATACCCAATATTTAGCGATCATTTTCTGGAGTTAGCGATCAAAACGTGGTTAGCGACCATCGCTAAATGTTAGTGAAATCGGCCCCTGGTTTAACAAGTTTAAAACTGAACCATATACAAAATAGTTTAACAAATATGGTGCAAGTTTTCGTTGCAAAATACATTTCAAACAATTTTCAAACGATAACGGAGGTTTTTGATGCTTGACATCCAATAAATATTTAAAAATTGGTGAGCAATTAATATTTTCGGCATTTATTACCAGTCCAACAATTCAATTAATGTAACAATGATCATTTGTTGCAGCAACATTTTGGAATCAACTTTGTATGTGGTTTACTCTTAAATTCTATTTATCATGTTTTATAATCTAGAAACACTGATCCAGCCATGCATACTTACCTCCTTCGGTCACGGTGCATGATTCCTCTTCCCCTTCACCATTCACAGTAGGGGTTTGACCTTCAGATAACCCCATAAATGTTTCCAGATTCCGTATCACAAGGTCTTGAGATTGACAGTCAAAGACACAGTTATCGTGGGATTGGATCTAGAAAAGTATGTAATCAAAAGAGATTGACAGTTATTGAGTTCAAATGTTCTGTCCGTGCATAACAATGCATTTTGTAATCCGTAATAAAATATTTTGTTAACCCATTACTTATTCTATTCACTGGAGTCAATAAGTATAGATAATCCCCACTTGAAAAATTGCAATCCGTATGAACAATCCTTTTGTGTTTACACGATAAAAAGCACAACTAAAACCGCCAGACGTGTTTGCTTTAGTCGTAGACAATAGCCTATCCTATACTTTGATTGACAGGCCTCTTTTGAGCGGTAAGATTAATTCGATACTTCTTTTGTCATTTACAATTTGTAAACTATTTTGTAAATTAAATCCTTTGTCCGTTAATGAGATAACTTACGACAAACTTAAACAGGCTAAGTGTATAGACGCAGTAATCGTAGGACTGAATCTAGAAAGTTTAATACCCAAACCAGATTGGCAGTCAAAGATGCAGTTATCGTGCAAGGTGCAATTCATGATTCTGGTTAGACGAAAGCCTCACCTTTTTTCTAGCTAAATAAAAATACAGGGAAGAATACAACATTTATGTAGTCTGAAAATTTCACTTCATTCCGACAGTTTGTTTTCATGTTACAAGCTTTTCAGCATTTCAAAACTTCCCATAGACAACTGTTAGGGCCCCGACAGTAATTAGAAAATTACACATTTTCTAACTTTTCTCAGAAATGGAACCACATTGGAAAGAGTGGTTTGTGGATTGTAACATAAACCGGCAAGGATTCTGACCAGCTTGAAATATCTCAAATTTGATAGCGGTGACCTTGATGATAAAAGTGGATCATGAATTGCCCATTTAGATAACAAAAAGAGACATACATCCAAAGATGCAGTTATTGTAAAGTAGAGATTTATGTAACTAAATAAAATAGATTGACAATCAAAGACCCGGTTATCGTAAGCCTGTATCCAAAAAGTGTAATAACCAAAGGATACTACCAGTCACAGAGGAGGGTGGTCGTGGCAACTATTGCATGGTTGCCGTTCTTATCGTATACGATCTCCGGCTGCGTCGATGTGACTCATGTCCTATACCGCCTCTATAAGAAACATCGTGGGAAAATACAACTTCCGGGATCGTGTGGGATTGCCGCTAAAATTATATTGCTAATCGGTAAAAAATATGATAACATATATAAAAAGTGGGGTTCACGCGTGAACCCCAGCGGATTTAGGATAACATAATTATGCTAATTACGATAAGAACATTTTTGTATTTTTTTAAGGAGAGGTAAAAATATGATCTTTGTAATTATTTTCTTCAATACGTGAGTCACGTGACCCAATAGAAATACACGTAGATCGTTCCCTAAATTTGCGTTTTGGAAATCCCTCATCCCTAAATCTAGGATCTTCTATAAATCGTGTCCGCCGCCGCAGTCAAAGACGGAATTATTAGACTGAATATTGGAAATTAAATAACCAAAAGAGATATGCAAAGATGCGGTTATGTAAAGTAGAAAGTTATTTAACTAACAACAAAAAAGAGATTGCCAATCAAAGACCAAGTAATCGTAGGACTGAATCTAGAAAGTTAAATAAACGTACGAGATTGACAGACAAAAACCCAGTTATCATAAGGCTGAATCAAGAAATTTGCATATGTGAACGACAGCAGTCAAAGACTCAAACTTGTAAAATTTGATACCGATAGTGACCAAAAGTAATGTTTAAGACTGGATCTAGAAAATTGTATAACCACAAAAAATCAGAACATTAACCCTCGTCTAACCAAGCCATTTTTTGTAACACGTCTAACCAAGGGGGGGTTGTTGCAACCCCCCCCCCCTAAATTTTTGGAGCGGAACCCCCTGTGAATTTGGCGTTACGTAATTATGACGTCATAAAGGTCGAAAATCGGAAAAATCGGAATTTTGGCAAAAATGGCCACCAAAATCAATATTTTTCTAAATGACGGAATTTCATCGGGTTTTTTGCATATAACGAAGGGAAATGACAATTCTAACATGCTCTGCAAGTTTTAGCCACATAGCATGCGTATTTTTTTTCAAAATGGCAATTTAAAATTGTCAAAAATGTCGCTGGGTTGCAACAACCCCCCCTACACCCCAACTTTGACGGCCTACCCTAACCCCACCTTAAGTGGTACCCCCCTAATTTTTTCATCAAAATGACCGCAAAGGATGTAAAAGAGATTACCCAAAAGCCTAGGGTCGGTTGCTTTTGCGTTTTTATGCTAAGGGGAAAAAACCTTAGGGAGGGTTGCAACCCCCCCCCCCCCCGGTTAGACGAGGGTTAATGTTTATAGTTGGATCAAAATAGAGATTGATGGTCAAAAACGTAGTTATCGTTGGTCTAAATTTAGAAAGATAAAAAAACAACGGAGATTGCAATCAAAGATTAAAAATGGTAAGACTGGATATAAAAAGTTTTAATATTATAACCAAAAATTCATGATTAAGTTTATATCTGCAAAGTTATACATGTATAACCAAACTAAATAACGCACAAGCAATGTTATGTATTGACAAATATACGTATGATGTCTTATTGTCTTTACTTGCTTTGGTGCAAAAATGAATAAAATCAATTCATTAGGTTTCTAATAGTGAGCATTTGAACCTCCGAAGGAGTAGGGACACTTTTCCAAGCTTGTGTAAGTCGTAATGGTACCACGGTAGTTTGCAGCATAAGCACATCTTTATAGACATAAATATGACAATATTTTGGTTTTCAATTATGAATATCTTTATATTTATTGTTATTTTAGTTGGTGGCCTCTTCAAGAACATGAAAATTCATTTAGCGGAACTTTTACTGGACTAAAGGGCTGATATTCTGTTTGCAGTGGTTGTAGGAATATATAAATTTAAAAGCGATTTAAATTGATAACACATCATTTTTCAATGTATAAAGGAGTATGGTTGTTCTGTATATGACAGGAAAAGCTATCATTGAAACAATAGAAAGATTTGATCATCATTTCAAGGAGCCAAAATCATCATTGCATGTTAAAAATATAACGCTCATATGGTATCAGAAGAAAAATGAAGCATGTGGACTTTCAATTTATCCTTTATCAAGACTCTGAAGCAGGATCAACGAGAAGCAACATGCTAATCAAAGCAGAAATGTTGGTAAAGATGACATCAATGATCGCATACTTCTGCTGCAAATTACAGCAGGATATTTAGATTTACGACCTTTCCAAACTAGAAAAAGTGACCAAACTCCTCTGTTGTTTCAAACGCTCACTTCTAGAAAATTAATGCATGAATATTCTTCATTTTTGCAACAAAATAAGAACTATAAAGTATGTGAAATTTAAAGTTTGATAACTTCTTTTTGGAGCACACAGTAGATTGACAGCAAAAGACGCGGTTATAATAAAACTGGATCTAGATTTATATATATACCCAATAGAGATTGATGGTCAAAATAAAGTTTTCGAAGACCGGATCGAGAAAGTAAATAGAGATTGTCTGTTAAAGACGCAACCTGCAGTGGTACGATTGGATCTATAAAGTTATTTAACCAAAAGAGATTAGCAGTCAAAGACACAGTTTATCATATGACTGTATCTAGAAAGTGATATACGGTATAGTAACCGCAAGCTAATTTCGATATCTAGATATTGTAGAATACAAGAAATATGCTATGGATCTCGTAACAGAGTCTGAATGCTTACCCTATACTTCAAGGTTTATAGAGTTATTATTTATAGAATTATTCGTCCTCAACGGATAGTTGTGCTTATTTCACTTTCATTATGTGAAGGAGATCATTGTAGTTGCAGATATACTTACACTTTTGTACGTGAACGGAACCATTGGTTTCTTCAGCTCAAAGGTTTCAGCGAGAGACTTGCCGGTGAGATCAGGCATCACAGCTTTCAAACTTTCACCTGCACAATAAACCAAAACAATAAGTAGCGCTATTTGTAAACGATCCTCACAAAATTGTACTTTGGAATCAAAAGGACCCTTTAAGCTCCCTTTAAACATAATCCCTTATGATGTTGATGCTATTTTTTATATTTTTACTTGAAAATTATGGATTCCATTCTTTAAGACTCCACGATATCCCTGTAAAATGTATAAACCGAGCGGATTCCCATTTTCTCTTAAAGACGATCGCGGTATTTATTCAAGAGGGTAGTGTTACAGATTTTGTTGGTCAGTGCCGGGAAGATTTTGACAAAACGTGCATGTGGTATATAAGCGTAAGATTTGCGCCTAATACGCAAAACGCAACGCGCGAACTAGTTTTTACGCATTGTCTTCCCGGTAAGCGCCGAAAATAGCGCGAAATAGTAATGAGTAGATACGAGTGCTCCCGAGCCATCGGGCCTTCAGTGATAAAAAAAATTACGTGTGATTTCCTATCCCACAAAACGCTGATTTTTCAAATATTTGCTACCTGTAGAATTTTTTATTTTTTTTGGTTGTCAATTGTGAATGTCAAGTGGATGTCAAATCAAGAGAAAAAAATATGGGGTCACCGTCTGTTTTCAAAAGATAGCCAGAGTTGAAATTACGTGGGGTAAAATCTAAAAAATAATTGTCATCGCCGGGAATGTTAAAATTTGGTTTTATAACATCAAACAGATAAAAAAATGTTGATTACGTTAATTACCCTAACGCTCGAGTTTTCAAGTTATCGTCAATTAAAATGAAAATGACGTCATCATATGTGACGTCATAGCGCGCTAAGATGATCGGTTACCCCCATTTTTTATTGCTTAATTTTGAAGTTTAGACTCTTATCTATTAACTGACAAAAAAATAAACAAAATCTACAGGTACAAACTTATCATCGCGATCGTCCTTAAACAATCAGAAGTAAATTTAAAGGAAGCTTAAAATGACCTTAAATTTAAAGACACAGTCCAAAGAGTACTGTCTCTTAGTTTGTACATAAGTCGTTGATAAATACATACAAGATACGGGATAAGCTGTCAATCTAATATCCTCGATTGTGTTTGAAAATAAAAGGCATTTCTTTAAATCTAATTGGCCTTTATATTACTGTGTATAGTTTTGGCATTTCAACTAGCTCTGGTCCAGAGCGATGTATATTTTTATCACGACCAGCTAGCTAGCAATTGGTGTATCACAGTATAGCCTAATAACTGTAATGGCCTAATGACCAGCTATTCCAGTTTATATTATTTCCTCCCACTGTTTATGTGTGATTCAACCAATTATTATGCATATACATTATACCTATAAGCGAGAGAATATTCATGACTTTTTCGGAGATGCTTGGTATTTGAGCCGTTTAAATAGCAGTGTTATTACTTTATTCCAAAAAAAAAAAAGAAAGAAATAGCCCATGATATATCGTTGAAAATACGTATTTCTAAAAAAATGTTATCATTAAAATGATAACGCTGTTTGTATTCAGAACATTTTAACAAATTACAAATTATTATGGATGAAGCGAAATATAGAGAAAGAGATATTTTTGTGTTAAAGAACACTTAAAAGAAAACGTGACACACTGCCCTCTGCTTCGAAGCTGCTTCCTACAATGTAGATGCTTACCGGAGATACCATAAGATATCATTTAGATTTTACTATCATCTCTCAATTCAACTATTTACACATTTTAAATATTTCATAATAATAAATAATTTTTATGACAATTGGAAAATATTAGCACTAACAACAACAAAAAAGAAAATGTCGAAACTCCTTTGTTTATTCTTATTAAAAATGTAGCAAGTTGTACAAATATCGAAGCGAATATTTCATTATTATTTATAATTTCATTGTTTTCTCCAAGATGACATGATCAGATTTATATTACCGACTGAGATAAAGAATGAACAGATTGCATAATACAAGGTTGTAGTTTTCATTTCCAATTTGTTAAAAATACATGGGGTTTTTTCAGGGTAAAGTTCGCACACGCACAAGCCAATTTGATACAAAATTATTGATCATGAAAGTGGAAGTTGGCCTTCTTGCCACATATAGCAGGGGACAAAACTAAACAGAAAAAAAAAACTATTTTGGATCGTTCCTTTTTTCCTTGTTCTTGTCCCCTTGGCAGGGGGTTTCAAGGCTAGGGTAAAATTGTTTGGGTACATTTCGGGCTCTACTAGTTTAGGAACGCCAGTCGCCATACAAAATGGAAATCAACGGGAGCACGGGAGCGCCGCTCCCATAAAAAATCGCGGCCAGCAGAAAAATAATGAGGCAGTCAAATAAAAAATGAAAAATCTTAAGAAAAAATTAATAATTTCTACAAAATCACATCAAAATTAATATGTGTTTGAATGTTGCCATGGTTACTTAATAGTTTAACAATATGTAACACTATCAATACCAGTGACATATTATTGTTGTGTCTGGCCTCCCCTGCTCCCGTGTGGAGCAATTTCTAGCGGAACAGTTGATGTTCATGTCAATAAAACGGTGGGTGTTAGCAATTTTAGCTTAAAAAAGTAAAGTCAAGTTAATATTTTTTCCATTTTACCCTTTAATAATTAAATTTTTGAACTTGTACAATTTGTATTTTATCTGCTAAAATGTTATTAAACAAAACAAGTTTTGCATTTTTTGTCGAGCTTTTACTAGACTTGCAAAACCAACGTGCTGATGGTGTGATCAAACCTGAATCTAGTCTCTGTTCCACGCTGCTGAAGTTGGACTCAATGATTTGGTAAATATTTGAATCAAATTTATCTGTTGCCGGAATGGATGAAATACAGAAATTATGAAATAGATTAATTACCCATATCTATATGTTTTCATCTATTGGTTAATATCACTGTTTGGTTCACAGGTTAAAAAGTTTCCAAAAGTGTAACTTTTAACAGATAGGCCTACTCACTTTTTTTAGAATTACATCAACAAAGTAAAAGTGATTTTGTACTCAGTTTAACTACATAACATTGCTAAAATGTTTTGTAAACCTTTTCAACTTGCTACAAAATTGAAAGAAATGGGGTCTCAGGATGCTGTTTTTTGCCCTCAAATATAGCTAAAACCAAGAGCTTCCGGGAGATCCGCCCTCTGGACCCCCCACCGGGGCTTCGCCCATGGACCCCACCAGGGGCCCTAAGGCGGGCCCCTGGACCTCATCCGCTAGGGATTCGCGGCAACCCGCTCGCAATCGCGGCAACCCGCTTAAACAGTTAATTTCTTGCAGAAAATATTTCAGAATTACTTTTAGCTCCCAGACAGCCAAATTTATTTCGATGCCCTGCCATACAGGGTGTCCAAATAAATATTGTGCATGGGAATAGAGCTGAATTTCTCAGGAGTTTGTCTGACTATTTTCTTTAAACACATAATTTATCACTTTAAAGTTCATGCCTTTGTCTATCATTGCTGAAAATGTCAAGCAAACCAGGGATATGATTGATTTTGTCAGCTTGTATCATTTTCCTTCTGTACAATGGGAAATCCTGCAGTTAAAAATGTTATCAAAGAACTTCGAAAGGCTTCAAACAAACCTTTGACGCTTGAGTAATTAAAATCCAAAGCAGTCACCAAGTACCTTTCTTATATTCTTTTAATAATTTAACAAACACAATTTAAACATATAGTTGTCTTATTTCACATCACACGCAACGACTCTACTAGATTCATTATTAGGGTTAGATAAAGATAGAAAATTGCTTAAAAATTGCACAAACCCTAAGAAGTCTGCTTAGTAGATATCTTTGAATGAAGTTTGTTGCCCGCATTTGCTTCCCAAAATTATAAACTGTTTTATGTGCTTATGATATTCTGCGTTTTGGTATAGCAAGAAAATCCATCAATGCAAACCAGAGATATGATTGATTTTGTCAGCTTGTATCATTTTCCTTCTGTACAATGGGAAATCCTGCAGTTAAAAATGTTATCAAAGAACTTCGAAAGGCTTCAAACAAACCTTTGACGCTTGAGTAATTAAAATCCAAAGCAGTCACCAAGTACCTTTCTTATATTCTTTTAATAATTTAACAAACACAATTTAAACATATAGTTGTCTTATTTCACATCACACGCAACGACTCTACTAGATTCATTATTAGGGTTAGATAAAGATAGAAAATTGCTTAAAAATTGCACAAACCCTAAGAAGTCTGCTTAGTAGATATCTTTGAATGAAGTTGGTTGCTCGCATTGCTTCCCAAAATTATAAACTGTTTTTATGTGCTTATAAACCGTATAAATTGATGACATGATATTTTGCGTTTTGGTATAGCCTATACTGTTTTCTACTTTTTTGACAGCTCTTAAAGTTATGAATGTTTATCTTTTCTTAGGTTCTTAACATGCCCAGTTTAAGTCCTTTCTGGTCATTGGTGACCTGTATGTCCTTCAATATGTTTTTCTAGTTAGTCGATACACCTGCTTCCCTGCTTTCCATGTCAACGACACAATATTCCTCTTCGTTGTCATAAGGCTCGTACTTCACTTCAAACCGTTTCAAAATGGCGACTAAAACAAATGTTGCCCTATCGCGTCAACATTTTCCCGCCAAGAAATTGAAAACTCACTTCCTAACTTTTTCTTTGTCACGCAATGCTCAGCACTATACTTGAGTGCCCCCGGGGAATTGATCTTTATTATATCTATCATTTTGTAGCATCATGGTATGATATGATATGATATTATACGGTATGATATTATATTATATCATATTATATAATTGAGACATCGTCACACTAATAACACTTTTGGCTATCTCATTTTTTTTTTTTCTAGTTTGAGAAAATTGAGATAAAACAACCTTTATTTGTTAGGTTCTTCCTTTTATGGGGATTTCCTGTTAAATAACTGTACGATACAGAGCACTGTATAATCAAATTACCTTGTTAAGGCTTTCGCCAAGGAAACCCGACTTGGTACTTGGTACCAAGTTAGCTAGAGGAAGCTTATCTTTAACAGGGCTCCAAGATGTTTATAAAAATAAGTTGTTAATGCAGGAGCAAGCCTGGAGTACCCGGAGAAAAACATGTGGAAGCGAGCATGGACTGAATTATTAAATGCACATAAAGCGCTGGTGCAAGGTGAGGGACTATCACTACGCCAACCGCTCCCCCATTGCTATAATAGCAGTGTTGCTTACATGTCCGAGGAGGTATAACGTAACCACCGAAAATGACTTGGGCAAATTCATAAAGTGCGATAAGCAATTACATAACAACATGTTGTGAGATAAGCAGGAATATTTTAGTGTGGAGATATAAATTTCAACGTTGCAAAAAAAAAAAAAAAAAAAACGAGCCGAAAATACAGCAAATTTCATTTTGCGCTGCAGGTGAAAATACACGTCAAGGTCGTAATTTGCCGAATTTCATTTTTAGACAGATTCATAATCTTTGTGCTTACTTCATTTAGAAAATGATCGGACATATGAAATATATCTGTATATTTTGAGGACAACCAACAGAAAATGTAAGGCTTACTGATCTTTGAACGCTTTTATTTTAGATATACATTTTACTTCTTGACAACCTTTAACCATTCTCCTAAGCTATTTTTTTGTAACACGTCCTCCGAAGGGGGGGGGGGGTTGTTCCACTAATATTTTAGAACGGCACCCCCTATGAACTTGGTTTTGCTATTAAGCAATAGGTATGACTCTCTCCTATCCAACGATACCAAGATCATCAAAATCAGCCAAGGCGTTACGTAATTATGACGTCATAAAGTACTTTCGTATTGGAAAATCAGGAAAAATTGCATTATGGCAAAAATGGCCACCAAAATCAAAATTTTGCTATTAAAGTTCTAAATAACGAATTTTCGTCCGTTTTTTGCTCATTATGAAGAGAAATGATGATTCTAATATGTCTTATAAGTTTGAGTCTTATAGCGTGCATAAATTTTTCAAGATGGCGACTTAAACATTTCCAGGATTTCACCAACCCCCCCTACACCACAACTTTGACGGCCTACCCTTACCCCACCTTACGTGGTACCTTCTAGTTTTTTGTAATCAAAATGACCGCAAAGGATGTAAAAGAGATTACCTGGGGCCGGAAGCGGGGAAAAAACCTTAGGGGGGGGGGTTGCAACCCCCCCCCCCCCTTCGGAGGATAAGGGTTAATAGACCATAAGTTGAAGGTCATTGAGATGTCATTTAAATTCTTATAACATGGCCTTTGCAAATATTTAAAAAAGAGAAAATGACAGGAGGTTGCATTTACGGCTGGTTTGGATTTAACGGTCATTTATATCGACCATAGCCGTAATGACTATATGTACTACGTGAATAAAAAAAAACGACGTTGATAAAAGCAGCAAATCAATGAAATTATAAATATGTTGTTGTTTCAGTAAAGCAGATTTAATATACTTTCAAATGCATGGGATTTATACACATTAAGGGATAAGGACATCCATTATCGGATGACATCAGCTAAAAAAAATTTCAACGTTTTTGACAAGTTAGACATGTTAGGAATACGATGAGAATTCAAAAATAGTAAAAAAAAGTACGGAAATGTGTGATTTACCCCAATTTACGAAAACGTAGTCAGATTTGTCAATCATTTAGTTTACCGTTTCTTAGGTAACATCAACAGTAACTAAGTATTGATTATCACCGTGATCTTTGCTTTGTGTTGATGCAGTGCATTAGGCTACATGTATATAGTTAGCGAATATCAACAGGAGCGGGGGTAACCACACGTTTATATTTTGGGTTGGTTTATACAGATTATACAGATTTCGTATAGCAGATAAATGGGTCCAATTGTAATTTTTTTTAGGAAATTTCATCAAAAATCACCCAAATTTGATAAACTATTCGGTGAGTTTTTAAGTCAAAAATAAGGATAGATATTGATTTTTGGAAGGCACATACACTTACAAATGTTTCTAAAATGGAAATCCCAATGCCCCAGTTGAAACACTTCCTAAATTCGTCAGTGTGACAGGAGTATGAGGCTATTAAAAATCCTTTAAAAATCCGATTTAAAAACAAAATACGTATGTTGTTGTCACAAACTTCATTTTTAGTAATATTGATTACTCATCAATAACCCCTCCCTAATAAAAAAAGAAGAAGAAGAAAAAAAATAGGATATCCTAATTTTGCAGTAGCGTTGAACTTCATAAAAGAAAACTATTCTTCAAACAACAAACAACTTTTACCGAATTGGAAGGCAACTTTTTCAGATAAAAAGTTATTTTATACGTGACTCCTCCGTTTAATTTTTTCATAAACTGTTTCAGGGGATAACGGAATGATGTGGGAGCTCTTATTTTGTTGAAAAAAAATATTTTATACAAAGAAGTCATAATTTTGGGTGCACTTTACCGCGAGCTAATAGAGAGTAAAGAAAACTGCCGGAGGCTGAGATTACTAATGTCTTCTCGAGGATTCAATGGTAGTCTACATTTTTTGTAATATACGTAATTCCATTACTGAAATTTATAGTTCTAGTTGTGAAAATTTCAACGAAATCGAGTCATGTGAAGTTATTAAAATGTTGCAGTTATAACAAAATAGCATTAACGTTTTCGAAGTAAACTGTTGACGCCATTTTGAAGTTGATCGTAGCCGCGAAATCACTAGTAAAGTTTTGTACATAAACTAAAGACTCTATTCCTTATGTGCACCAAAAAATTTTTTGATGATCAAACATTTTTAAGTTAGTCAAAACTTACAGTAAACACAGCGTTCCGCTCTGGTGCTCGTCAAAAAGAACAGTACCCTTAAACTTGTGCATATAACTGCCTAAGAGAATGTACAATTGTATGTCTTTGTCAACTTAATGTTTGATTTTTCTGAATATTTTCACTACCAATCATGGTTTCAAGAATTTATAAATGTCATAACAAATCATTTTGTTTGTTTTACGTTTCCGGAAGAAAAAAAAGAAAGAACAACTATGATTCAGGCCTGTGAACCTGGTTTATTTCTGATTTTGAAATCCTGATTTTAGTTCATTTGACCATGTTGACTAAAAAATACGCATTTATGCAATATTTTGTATGAATCATGTAATTAACTATACTGCTTTTTATGAAACGTTGTAATCATGTTGTGTACATATTGTTCTATGTACAATGCCAGTTCCACAATTAATTAAAATTACATAAATAATGGCGACAAAACTCTCAGTTCTTTGCTTTCAACATAATGTCATAACCCATAATTGTGATAAGTATAATCTTTCTTAACTGTGTAAATCCCATTGGAATGGAAGACAATTTGGTCATATCGTACTTATCATACTTATTTTTCAGCCGATTTCTATGATTTTGTCTGCATTTGAAAGTATATTAAATCTCTTTTACTACAAAAACAAAAAAACTTATGATTTGGTGCTTTTATCAAATCCAGGTCAAAATTATTTGTAATCCGTGCACATTTTTTTGATTCACGTAGTATACTGTTTTTCGACATTGTTTAATGGGTCGGTCATCTCTATCAAATCTAGTTTGTAAATTAATCTTAGGTGTTCACAGGAAAGCTACTAATTATGCTGTACGAGGAGAGTTGGGTAGCTATCCTTTACTGATTTTTATGCTTCATTTATCTATTAAATATTGGTGGTCATTAAATAGAAAATGCTTTCAGGGTTGCAAGTCTTTAGTTGTTAATGCTCTTCTTGATAACCGCATTTTATGTAACTCTGGTATTTTCACATGGTCCATTGGTATTAAAGATACTTTAAGTGTAACCAACAATTTGATGTGTTGGGATAAGCCAAATATACTTGGTGTTGGTAGTTTTGATAATTTGATTATTGATACACTTTCTAATAAATATGATTCTCTTTCGCTTACGCACATTAATAATTTTCAACCTAAACCTCGCTCTTACTGTCTGTTTAAAACTGAGTTTCGACCAGAAAACTATCTTTCAATGTTTCGCAAATCTGTGACAGTTAATTTTAGTAGATTTCGAATTAGCGCCCATTTTCTCATGGTTGAAAAAGGCCGTCATCATAAAGTCAAGACGCCGTTAGAAAAGAGACTCTGTAAGTTTTGTGATCTTAATGAAATAGAAGATGAGATTCACTTGAGGTGAAAGTTAATAAATTCTGATTTTATCAACTTACCTATTCCTGTTATGTTCATGTTTGAATCAAATCGGATATGGAATGGAAACAAGTTAAATATCACATCTGAAGGCAAATTCTTATGCACTTCGTTTGTTATGGCGTTTCTTGTCTGCTCTTCTTGCCTTACTCGTTCTTTGAATCCACGATTATCAAATTTCAAAATAAACTTGACTTTGTAGTTCCCTGATTCTTCGTCTTTCGTTTCTTCAATCACTTTCACATCCACATTCAGATTATAAAACATCTTGCCCACTCTCATAAGCTGACCTTGAACATAATGTGTATAGCCTTTTCTTTTGGATCTATAATAAATCGTCAGTCCTTCAGCTGTTTCATCTTTTACAAAAAAGCTCGGTGGCTTCATTTTCGGATAACTGAAGCGAAGGTACTCGTGAAGATTATCAAGGCCGTTGAGAAAGTCACTCATGCTACGACCCAAGACACGTAACATTTTATCATACCCGTATTTACTCAGAAAAATGACAAAATCATAGCCGACTTCCCTCATGAATTCCATCTCGCTGTCACCCGTCACTGCCTGGACCCCTTTAGCTAATCTGGGTATCACCTTTTCACTGTACATTTTATGCGTTACGAAGGCGTATTCGTGTATCTGCGACTTGTCCCGAATACGGAGCCACGTATCATTACCATATTTGAATTTGATAAATTCAATAACGTTTTCGATAAGTAATCCATACATTTTGGCGGTTCTTTTTGTGTTTGATATTAGCAAGGGAATATCACCAGAGATCTACTTTCAGTTCGCAGTTATTCCATTATGGTGTTAGTTCTGCAAAGAAAGAAAGAGAAGATGATCAATGGCAATTCAAAAACAAGCAATATTAATCGGTACAAATGAGAAGCTTGTAAAATAGCATGTATACTTTTGATTATCTTACAATTTCAAGTGTATTTTTATATACACAAAGACAATTTCGACTGTGAGTTTCTAAATGTTACTTCATATTTTGATCTCTTGAATTTACTGTAATGTAACATGTATATATGAATGTATTTAATTTTTGCTATAGTAATAATTGAAATAAAATCTGCATATATGATATTTAGCCCCAACGATCAGTTAAAATATGTTCATACAGCGAGAGAAACAGGCAACTTAAGATTAAGTGTCATCCATTATTTCGCTATCAGTTTGGCATGTGTTAGTCATTAATAAACAGGGAAAGCTAGAAGTATAACTCTTTTTTTCTGTTGTTAACTTATGGTTTATAATTTTCTACCATCTATGTATGGCACCCTTATAGTGCTTCCATATGTTCCGCGTAATTTTTGTTGATATGTATAAGCTATTGTGTACTTCATTTACACAGTCGTTCATATTTGCAAATCGTACCCAGAGGCCTTAGTCATTAATCGTGTTATCTTGCTGTGTACCACTTATATGACACACTTAGTTCACATACAATTGGTTAATATATAAGCTAATAAGTTTGGTCCATTTTTAATTTTGTTTTTAAAATAGTTTTTACTATGTGTACAATATCTGATGCCTTTAACAATGTCACAAGTACATTTGCCATTAATACAAACGTACTATTGCACTCGTATATGTTACCTGTACTGATCGATATAAAATATATTTCCTATGTAGCACCTGTATCCTTTCTCTACCTAGAACATTTTATACAATGCAGCTGAATTATAATCCACTTGTAAACATATTTTATATTTGTAGATCTTAAAATATTCCATACGATGTAATGCACATTAGTATTTTTGAATTTGTGTCACTGTTTATAAAACAATAGTCAATATATAGATGCTTACTCTTCAACAAAAGTGCAAAACTGCGATTACATTGTGTGATAAAGCGATATATATAAGTCATGAATTAATCCTGTTACATCATAGCTTTAAAGAGTATATTCCATTGATCAAATCACAAAGAATGATATCGAAAAGTACCACACAGTAACGTTATTCCAGTAAAATCACACTCAAATCAACTTTGCAAGCTCAGCTGTTTCCTAGCACACGGTGTACTGCATCACCTCACGTACAGACTCTTACATAGCTCCGACTAATCTGACTACTCAATGCCACTGCTGTAAATGCGGCGAGCAATATTCACAGGTGACACAAATTGCAAGTAGACATGCGCAAGTATGGGATATGTTCACAATTGAGGCCTTAAGCGTCATGTTTTCTTATCCTTCTTATATTCAGTACAAAATAAATTGGATCTGATTGGCAAGTGGTTAAATAACATTCACAGCGCACAATCTTTATGAATTTCGTATTGTACTTTAAATTAAAATGCTACAATTTTATCGAGTTATGCGCCATCATCGTTCTTAAGAATCTATTCAGCTTGTAGGGTATTTGAATTTCATTATCATGCTCATAAAACAGATGGATTAAATAGACTTTCTCTCTCTGACAATAATTCTGAAACTTAAAGCAATACTATAAGATTTTGTTCAAAATATTTTATAGTAAAAGCAGCATAAAATGAAGGAATGTGACTATCTGAAACCGTTTTCAAGTGCATTTTTTAAAAAAAATGTTTTGCCACCGAAAATGGATAAAATATGCATGCATGCTTTCCTATACAAATACAGGTGGAATTAATTTGTAGATTTTAAAATATTCTATACGATGTAATGCACATTAGTATTTTTGAATTTGTCTCACTCTTTATAAGCAATAGTTAATATATAGGTGCTTACTCTTAAACAAAACTGCAAAACTGCGATTACATTGTGTGATAAAGCGATATATTTAAATCATGAATTAATCCTGATACATCATAGCTTTAAGATATATTCCATTGATCAAATCACCAAGAATGATATCGAAAAGTACCACACAGTAACGTTATTCCAGTAAAATCACACTCAAATCAACTTTGCAAGCTCAGCTGTTTCCTAGCACACGGTGTACTGCATCACCTCACGTACTGACTCTTACATAGTTCCGACAAATCTGACTGCTCAATGCCACTGCTGTAAATGCGACGAGCAATATTCACAGGTGACACAAATTGCAAGTAGACATGCGCAATAATGGGAGATGTTCACAATTGAGGCCTGAAGCATCATGTTTTCTTATCCTTCTTATATTCAGTATAAAATAAATTGGTTCTGATTTGCAAGTGGTTAAATAACATTCACCGCGCACAAAATTTATGAATTTTGTACTGTACTTTAAATTAAAATGCTACAATTTTATCGAGTTATGCGCCATCATCGTTTTTAAGAATCTATTCAGCTTGTAGGGCATTTGAATTTCATTATCACTCTCATAAAACAGGTGGATATTAAATAGACTTTCACTCTCTGACAAGGTTTGTCTCAAAGCTGACGCGTGCAATTATAAAATCGGGCGATTTTGAAAAGACAGTAATGCGGAGATTTTTTTTTATTTCAAGATTTTTTTTAAATATTTTCTCAAAAAAAATCGGAGAACATTTGATTTCTCAGCTTCGATACGTTCAAAAGCTTACGGCAAGCTCGTATGGGAAATATTGCAACTGCAGCTCGTCATCTATTCGTCCTTTGCATAAATTGTGTTCTTGTGTCGACATTGAGTGTGCGTTACTACAACCTTTACTACTGTAAACTTTAACGGGCTCGCTTGTTTTTATCTTAGACTTTGTGTTGTATTTATTGTGTATTTTGTGAAGAACAACCCGCCTGCTTGTTGTTGATTTGCTTGTGTGATCGAATACGATACTCCTGACAGTCATTGAGGAGAAAGTAATTTTAAAGATTCAGCTGCTATGCGGAAATCTTAGAAAATGGTTTCTGCATGAATCGTTGAACAATAAACCCCTAAACGAAGGTAGTAGTTGACATTAAAACCGGAAATAGCCCGTGCATAAAGATAGGCGATCTATTTACTGGCTTAGGTATACTGCCCTACCATGACAAAAGGAACTAAGTGACATTTTTTACGAAATGCTGTTTTTTACATAATATTGACTTATATGCAAATATCTTCCCGCCAAATATATGTAGAAGTCACTTAAGTCACCAGAAAGTCAAACATTTACATGTTGGAAACTTACTTATTTTCTTTGTATATGAAAAGTATAGGACATATTACAATTTACATGAATAAACCACCTCAAAAGAAAGTAAGATACATGTTCATTGATTGTTTTTATTGATTTATTGGACATTGATTAACCTTATTCTGACTTATCTGTCTTTGTCTTACAGCATATGCTATTATAATTCTCGTAGAGTGAAATAAACCAGGGTAATTAATCAAATTTGATTAAAATTACTTGATAAGTCAGAAAAGGTAATGGCAGAACAAGTTTTGATCAGTACTGGTCTTGATAAATGGTAGGCATCGATATTTATTTTAGTCCTACCAGTTATGGTATCAATGTGAATGTTTAAAACGTGATGCGTTCAATATGACATATGGCTTTTTGCAAGTATGCTTTTATCACATTCAAGCACATTGAAATCATTAACTGTTACATTATTGTTTTCATCTTACTGTATGAGTTGCCTCAGTTTGAAATTGATACACGATACAAGACATGTTCTATTTGCTATGCTATGATCAACCTGTTCAAATGTGTTGGCTAGGTTTAATTATGGAGTTTGTTTTATTTCATAATAAGTCAGTTGTTGTTTAAGATGATCCTGTTTTCCACACTTCTTGAGCAAGAATGGTTGTTTTTATTACTTCCTGCACTTTCCGACATTTAAGCGAGTATTAAAAAGCAAGGGAATTTGATAACGTGATATATGCGTCAACCTATTATGTATGTTTTATTAATGCTGAAATCGTACCTCCGCTACGGTGCTACGAATACATTCGAATTTAGTACATGTTGTGCTTCATGTCTATAACGCTGGGAAATTTGAAAAGAATATAATTAAAAGCAAAGTAATTCTACTGTCTGTGAAGAGCAATATGGTTAGACTGTATTATTTTATAACCTACAAAAGACCATGATAAAGAAAATTAACTCTTTGGGTTGTTATTGACGATTATATTTAAGTAACAAAAACGCATCTTTAAAGATCATCGCTTTCTGTTTAATTTTACTATGCGCTAGATGAAGCACATGCACTACCAGAGAGAATGAGTCACATTAACTTTTTCTTCAAGCAAAGATGGCTACCATTGCATTTTTACACTTAAAAAATGAAAAACAGAAAATGTATATTTTTGTTTAAAAGCTGATTAAAATTTTAAAATGCCATCTTGAACATCTAGTAGTGTATTCTTCATGTAAGTTTGCACGAATTTGAACAATGTATAATAGAAATAATTCAAAACATTACATGTGGCATGTTTTTGTTACAGAAACTTCTCCACCGTTTCTCAATCTCAGTACCCATGTCTTGTCCTTGTTTGTCCAATTCAATTTTTTAAAAGAATTGTATTTGTTATCATTTGT
>JXSR01S043190.1:58280-69715 GCA_000969725.1 Ophiothrix spiculata | reverse complement strand
TTGGGATCACTTTGATCCTTAAAGGATAAGCTCATATTTGATACCAAAAAAGGATCAAAATTGATCCTTTTTGTCTCATATTTGATCCTTGCTTTCTAAGAGTGTATCTCCTTTGAATAGTTCTTACTTAGTCTAATTTAAAAATACAATTATTATTTATGAGGTGTTTTCAGAATTGAAAAAAATGTTTGAAAACTTATTTCCCAAAAATATTTAGACTATCTAAAAAATGTGTGACACATGGAAATCTAACACAGTTTAGTGTGTTTATATAAAGATTCTCAAATGAACATTAACCTTTTTCAGATACTCAGACTGAGAAATTGTGGGGGACAAAATGCACTATACAAATATTATTGTAACCTATATACGGAGAACGCGATACGAGAATATCGGTCTGATTCTACACGTAAACACGTATTTAGAATCAGACAGATATTCTCATAGGATTTTAGCAAGATTATATGAATTCAATAGTTAGCCTTTATAATTAAGATCGTTGTGTAAGCGAAACAGCAAAGCGTTATTATAGTCCTAGATCCTAGATTGGTTCTGTTTACATCATACATGGCATTGGGATAGCATAACTCTCTTACTTTTATAAACATCTTCAGCATATGCATGTCAAACAATAAACGTGAACTTTTCCCCCCATTTTGTCAGCGAAACGCCAAATGATAAATTTTCAATGAAACACTTCTAGTCTTGAAGAGGATTCGTGTTAGGACATAAGAAGCACACGTAGGCCGTATTTTAGATTACTTGATTAAAACAGTAGAGTAAATCAAGCATTTTACATTTGTTTTGGATATTTATGGTCTCGGTATTGCACTGCTCTATTAATTGGTTTTTTTTAATACCACCGTGATCGTAAGTGCATTATATCCCATGTAATCTGGTGTCATGTAACCACACGGGGAAGTTTGAGATGCTATCTGGAGAGTGTTCACCTACTTTGAGAGTGGAAGAACGGCTGCTTGTTGGCGAGATGACAAGAAACATATCTATTATATACACTTTTAAAGACAAATATTCTTGTTAAACAAAACTTTACTCAGTATTGAGTAGGATGCGTATTTCCAAGGTGTGAAAGTTTGTAAGACTGGGGTGGGGTCTTTGTTAAGACATCGTTGTGTATTTTTATTTCTTGTGTATACTCTTTTCTTTTTCCTTCCTTCTTCTTTTCTTTACTATTTTTTAAGTTTAAGCTGGGTATCTTTAAACCCAGACATAATAACAGCCGGCCAACCAACAGATTGTTCGTAAAGATAACCTCGGTGAACTTATTGATTGAAATGCAGAATAACAAACTAGCAAGGAGGTGTTTGAAGTGTTTCTAGACATTAATTGCCTGAAGTTTTCTGAATATTTAGGTCTGCCAATCATTATGTAGACAGGAAAAATTGTGTTAAACATAATGTGCCAAAAATATGTTGTTTTATTTGTACTTATTATGCTAACTTTGTAAACGGACGACATATAATAGTGTAAGACATAACAACTAGAGGAGAGCGTGGCCGAGCGGTTAGAGCACGGATCTCGTAATACAGAGATTGTGGGTTCGAGCCCCGGGCCGGGCGGTTTTCGTCTCCTTGTTTCCTCAGGGGCAAGAAACTTTATTCTACTTGTTCCATGGTCGGACAGTCACGTAAAGCCGTGGGTCCCCTGTACGAATAGACTCCTTCATGGGGTACGGTATGCATGTTATGCAAGTACTTGTATCATTGATTGATTGATTGATTGAACTTTCAAACTAAATGAAATAGTTATTAAGTGAAAATGAAACCGTTAAAAACGTTATCTAAGCCAAAAACTTATAACGTTGGCATCAAGGTAAAGAAAAAATGTTTACTATCTGTATACCAAAAAAATATTGAAGTAATGCCCTTTCGTTGTTTTTATACGAATCAAATGAAGTATCGTCCAAAGAGATGTTTCTACATTCGAGACTTAGGCCTATGGATTTCGTATATGATTTCTTGATACAAATCTTACCAAGAGTTGAATGCTTTATACTTACCAATAAATAGAGTGCAAATTAGTTCCGAGATATATATATATATAATTCCAAAATCAAGAAGCACATCTTTCTCAAATAATTTTCAAGTAGCAACAAGTGAAATCAGATACAACCAGTCTGCCAGGTGCGTTCACTGACAATGACACTTCCTTTGAGTCAAGTTCAGCAAAGTACAGGGAATTACACACCAGTGAAGTACTACTGCTTCTGCATTTACCTAAATGTGTTATTACTATACTGACTGGTTTTCGTAAAGATAAAACTCTTTACACAGCAAAATAAAGAATAACAGTTTGCGATTAACTCATCTTGATTAAAAAAAAGACTAATATTTTTAATCTTTGAAGAGCAAAGAACGTGTTTTCTTGTTAATCGCCGTCAGAGTAAGCGCAAAAAAGGGGAAAAACGCGATTTTTTTAATCGTTTGGTATTTTTACTCGCTATTCGGAGCAAATTTTCTGGTTCACACACTAAAATTTACAGGGCAGAACGACGTGACCACAGCGCAAAATGGAGCCCTTCTAAGAACATGCAGAGATGCGTGGATTATTATACCCATGGGAATACCTGAATTCATGTCTATAGTCAAAGGTAAATGTGATTATCAATTGCAGTAAATGCTGAACTATCAAATTATCATTGTCGGCGAGTCCAGCTAATATATTTAGCATGCCTAAGCTTTATCACTGCTTCGATACACACACAGTACACAATCGACGCAGCTATGTGTATTGTATAGCGCTGTTTATCTTCGTGGCTTTGTAATTGCGGGCCTCTTTGTGTCGTTGATCTGTACGTTAAAATATATGGCCAATATCTTTTTTAGCATTTTCTGAGCGACGGTATTTATAATGTTAAGACTTATTATTCTCCCGGTTATTCTCTGTAAACGGTAACCAAAGCTCTGTAACTACATAATAGGCTGCAGAGATTGAAGTTGAAAATGGGAGATGCCAAATTTAAGCAGTGTAAATAATAAATCAGTCTTGATATGACAATAAAATTTGATGATTCAGCACTTTAATACTAAAGTTAATAATCACATTTACCTCTGAATAATAAGTTCAGGTAGTCCTCATAGATTTAGCAATACTCCATCCCCATGCCCTTTATTCAATCAATAATCGATTAAGGTTAAAATTGTAATCAACGCGGGAGTAAAAAGGGAACTAGTCTACTAATAGAGCAATTTTTAATCTACCTTAAATATTTACTCTTTTAAAGGATTAAACAATTTAATCAATAAAAGAGTAGTCCTTTAATCTTGCAATATTGATTAAAAATTACTCGGAAAACGACTAGTTCCTTTTTACTACCGTATGGATTAAAAATTTGCTCTACGTTGAGCAATTATTTTTTGCTGTGTAGTTTTTGTTTATCTGTTTGTTTGTTTATGTGTTTATTAAAATGATATAGTTGTGAGCCATTGGTATACTCTAATTTATTTCTCGTTTCACTAAATTCACTTGTTGAAAAATAACATATCACTCACATTAAAGTATCTTAGTTTCTTAGAAAAATACAGTCATGTTTTCCTCTAACTTAATTTGCAACAAAATATTTTTTCAGTAGATAAGAAAACAACAAACTCTTTTTGCTTACCATTGTTTCCACCTTGCCTCTGTTTTGAATGCAGCTCTAGTATGTAGATTAATTAGTTATTTCTGAAAAAGAAAATGCAAAAATATTATACATTTATTTAGGCAAACCTATAATTCAAATAAGAAGTAATACAAATTCCACACAAAACACTCACTAGGGATAGGACCTAGGTATGAAGGATGTGTACTTTATTGCGTTTGTTATCGACTGATATAACAGGTAGATACATCATGATGTTCACAAGATGTTTGATTAAAGAGTGACTTTGAGGCTAAACACGTGCTAAGACATATATAAATGGATTTCTTTCCGCCATAAGCGACAATGGGAGTTTACCTTGAAAGATACATCAGATACTAAGCAGACGTAGATGATGTCGTGATTTAAATAAGTGTTTCTAATAATATTCTATTTGATTATATCGAGTAAAACATCCGATAACCTCGGTGCTGATAAATACATCTATTTTGCAAAAAGCAATGCAACAATTTGACGGTTTTATAAATGCTATACATCGACGATAATTGTCTTATTACATCTCTATCTCTCTAACAGGTAATGATCCAAATAACTAATAACATGTCAAATACTTGATGCAATATAGTCTTTTCGAATTTTATTATTGAAAAATTGGGAATTAATTTGCCTGATTTTTTTGGTGAGAAATTTTGCCTAAACACGATTGTTTTACTGCTATTTTAAAACAGTTTACCCAGTTAGTTCATAATTTCTTTCTTTGTTTTGGTTCTTTTGAAGTGAGTCATGTCCACTATATTTACCAGCCAAGTGCTCACCCCCACCTTTACATCCATGGGATGTGTATAATGTTTTGAAAAAGATCAATCCATCTAAAGCAACCGGCCCCGATGGGATCCCACCTCGTCTTGTCAAAGAATTTGCATACGAGCTGATATTTTAAACAGCTCTTATATCGAGGGGACTGTCCCTACGCAGTGGAAGAAAGCTATTGTCATCCCAATTCCAAAACAGTATCCTGCAAACATTGACAAGTTGAGGCCAGTTTCCTTGACGGATTGTTTTGCTAAAATCTGTGAAGGTTTTGTTGTTAATTGGATTCTTAGTGATATTGAACACAAAATTGATATCAACCAATATGGTAATGTTAAGGGAGTATCAACATCCCATTATCTAGTAAGTCTGATGCATTTTCTACACTATGGTGCTGAAAGACCCAAAAACTTTGGTACTGTTGTCTTAACTGATTTTTCCAAGGCATTTGACCTTATTGATCACAATTTACTCATTTCAAAGTTAATTCAGATGGGAGTGAGAGAATCTCTGATTCCATGGATTTGTAGTTTTATTTCCGGCAGAAAAAAGTGTGTCAGATATAAAAAACTCTGTCTGACTATAAAACATTAAAAGGGGGGCTGCCACAAGGTACCAAAATGGGCCCTTTAGGATTTCAAGTCATCATAAATGATGCCAGCATCTGATGCAAATATCAGTGTGTGGAAATATGTTGATGATTTAACACTTGCCTCAAATTCAACAAAAACTGTGCACTCTTTGCAGACTGATTTAGACAGTTTTGTCCAGTGGTCTAAAAATAATAATCTGACACTAAATCCAACCGAGTGTCAGGGGCTGCAGGTCTGCTTTATGCAAGATCCACCTAGTCCAAACCTTTGTATTGACAATGTCCCACTGAATTTTGCCAAGTTTGCTAAAATTCTTGGAATTCGGCTCCAGGATGATTTGAAATGGGAGAAACAAATTTTTGAAATGCTTAAAAAGACCAATAGCCGTTTTTACATGCTCCGCAACTTAAAACGATTTGGGTTCAATTCATCTGAGCTGTCTGTTATTTATAAGGGCTACGTTAGACCCTTATTGGAGTATGGCGATGTTGTGTGAGGTTCCTCTCTGACATGTGATCAGTCTTTGACTCTTGAAAAGGTGCAAAAAAGGGCGTGCAAAATCATTCTGGGTAAAAAGTATAACTCATACTCTGATGCAATTAAAGAATGCGGAATTGAAACTCTTTCTGACCGTAGACAGAGCCATAGCAGAAAATTTGCTCAATCCCTGCCCAACAGTAACCGAACAAGCTCTCTTATCCCTCCTTCAAGGCGTTCTGTACATGGCAGAGAACTGCGCTACTCAAACTCGATCTCCCTTTTGCCATGTAGAACAGAGCGGTTCAGAAGGAGTGCAATTCCGTATTTCATTGACTTATTGAACAACAAATTTAAATTTTTTTGTATACTTTATGCGGCAGCTTGATTTTTTTTTTTTTTTATCTTTGTGCAATATGGCCCTGCTGCAAAGTGGCTGTGACTGAGTGATTATGTACGAGCGTTAAATTGAGATTGTAAGTGTGTGTGTAAATGTGTTATGTGAGTGAGTGCTATGGCATAGATGTTTGAGGAGTGAGTAAGCCAGAATATCCTGAGATGCAATATGACCAGTGCTAATTTTTCTCTATTCCCATTTAATATATTTTTTGCATCAGCATGCTTTTATATCTCTTGATTTTTATATCTATTTGATTCTTGTAAATTATTATATCTGTATGTTAACATTTTGCTTGTTCAGTAATTTTGTATATTTGTCAGTGTATTTAATTTATAGTATTTTATATGTAAATGATGTGTAATTTGGCCTCAGGGCCACGATGCAAAATGTAATAAAATGAAACAATGAAACTATACAAACATGATATAATGCAGTGGCGGCGCCACTTGTGTGGGGGGATTACCATGCTAAGGTATTTTCGGAAAACATAAATGATAGTCAAAAAGGAAAGGGGCAGGGGGAAAAGCAAAAGAGAAATATGGGTGAAGAAAAAAATAGGTAGACATTTTGTAAAAATTATTGAAAATTTTGAAATAAGATTAGTTTAGATTAGAAACTAGTCTTTTGTGTTTACTTTATACAATCTTTCTAAGATATATTTTATTTTACATGATCATGATAGAGTAGGAAGCTTATGGGATGAACCTAAAACGCAAATCATAGATTAATCGTATCAAATGCTGTCAGAAGAGCTTGATATATAGTTATACTGTACATGCAATACCACCTAAGATGGTGTGACAAAACTCTTTTCCCAGAGACAATATCATTTTCTCCTCTTTTTCCTTTTTTTCTGCAGTCTCAATTTGCCAACTCACAGTAATGTGCCGATTGACTTTTTCCCAAGAGGGGCTAAGCTAAGCATGGTATCTTCATAACCTTGTCATGTTTATTACAAAGTAATTTTCTTTAATTGACACCTGAACGAGCCTTCGTGTCTTTGTTATATTCATCATTTAATTATTTTTCCTCACTGTCGTCATCAGCCAGATTCAGTGCAGCTCATGCGTCCTTTTGTTCTCTATTTTCTAGGTATCGTACAAAAACTTTGTAGGTGGATTTTTTTTTCTTAACGTGATCTGTCGAAAATGACGACTTTGAACCTTTATAATTCCAATGGTGTTTTAGCAAATAGCAAATAGGGTTGTTGAAATGAATATATGGAGTATCGCTTAGTGAAATATATTAACTTGTACTGTCACTTTAAAACAAAAAAAATGCATTTTACTTATATTAAAGTCATCTTTTTTAAGCTTTGGAAGCATTGAAATTTGAAATTTTAACTAGTCTTTTGGTTGATTAAATCTGGAAGATAAAACCATAAAACTCTGATTATTGAAATTTGAAAATATATTTTGAACCTCGAATCGTATTTATTATATACTTGGTTTATTTTGTCTGGAGAAACCATCCTAATATTTACGTTTTAAACAACTTGTCATGTGATTTTGGACTTTTGGTAATATTCGAATTGTGAGTTGTAAATATTATACTTTAAAAAAGAAGCTTTGGCCATGCATTTAACAAACCAACCTTTAGCTTTGAATTTCTTCTCAAGCAAAGCTAATCAAGCAGGTAGACTTCTGATTGCAAGGTTTACATTTACTTGCGCAGCACATGTAACTTTGATATATATATATTTTTCACAGTTGAAATATTATTCATTTTACGGCATGAATTATACATAGTGTTATGTATGTTATAAAGCGGTGGCTGTGAAGTATATGTTATACAAGTCATTTGATATTTGATTTTCTCTAACATCATGAACATTGTTAACACAAAGAAGTATACAGTAATTTGGTTTAAGAAGATTTGCAAAAATCGAAGACATAATGGACAAAAAAGGAAGAACAAAAAACCGTAGGGAGGGATGTTTATACAACATAATGCAGAAATAGATAATAAACCATTATAATTCAAACAAACTACGCTGATATTAAAGTATTAAGATTTTTGCAACGTCAACAGTACGTATCTAACCACCCAAAAATGAATCTGACTCAACCTTTATTACAGCTCTATGCTTTGATATTGTTCAACTGACTCTACAGCTACTTCTTGTTTGTTTGTGTGTTTGTTTATTTGTTTGTTTGTTCGTCGTTATTGTTTATACATGAAGGCGGAGAGAATATAACATATTCTAAAGATGAAATGTAAATTTCATAATTAATTATAGATTACAAAGATTATTGTGCAAAGCTAATAATAAAGTATCCATATTCAATGTTACACCACATAATACACATGATATACTAAAGTGTTCCGAAAAAGAAACTTGTACACTTTGTTTTGGTTCGATTTTACTAAATTATATATTTATCAGACCAAAACAATTGCAGATAATGTAAATGGATATGTTTCCTATGATATTGGTATAAAATTTCTTCCAAAATCCCAAACTATCCCGCTTATCGGGCAAAGTGAAAACTTTTTGCAGGGAAACAAAACTTACAAATCTTGAGCACGACACGATAAGAGTGCGGTGCATGTCGTGACTCATGCCCTGTAATTTCCTCTTGAGATATCGATAGTTTTTGCCGCATAACACTCAGCAAACGATTTCGATTTGATTAGAAATCACACGTTGAACAGGCAATTATGGAATGAAATTTGCTGAGTCAGATGATTCAGATAAACTCCGAATAAAATTCTTTAATGAATCAACTTCATCAACTCAAGAACACTTCATGTCAAAATCTTTTGCACTGATTAAACATTAAAAAGTAACCATGTTGTTGCTTCACATCATTTCAAATAGTGCTAAATTAAAAAGATTTTTAATCTAAAACTCATCAATTCAATATTAAAACATCTTTTAGACATTCAAACAACTTTTTTAAACATCCTAATTAGGCTCTCATCCATTCGCATTCTTCTTCCATGCGTATAATTGTGAATTTGAAATGCCCGTTACTGCTACGATACTGAGTGGGAGTTGAGCAGTAATTGATACGGGCTGGCCTTGGATATGTGTGTTACGTTTCCCGCTGGGATGTTTTCCCGTGGCCTTCAAAATTTGTAACTTTCATTTCCCTACCAAAATTTTTCAATTTGCCCAATAAGCGGGATGGTTTCGGATTTCGGAAGAAATCACAGGAAACATATCCATTTACAATATCTGTAATTATTTGGTCCTGATAAATATATAATTTCGTAGAAAATAACCAAAACAAAGTGTACCAGTTTCCATTACACGTTACTTGCCTTAGACTTTTGTACCGTTGATTTTGACATTTCACCGGTAATAAATCATCCAATATTAGTCAACAACCCATTAAGTTACCATTTTTCATGCCTTGAAGGTCAGGAATATGCCTTGAGGGAATAACTGTGTCCTTCACAACCCTCAGGTTGACCACACAGTAGTGGGTGGGCTAAATATTGGATGATTTATTACCAGCGAAATGTCAAAATCAGTGGTTCAAAAGTTTAAGGCAAGTCACGTGTAATGCTTTTTCGGAACACTTTAGTATAACATCTATCTCTCATCACATTTAGTTTATCAATATTATTGACATTTTTTTTTATCGTGCTTTATCGTAATTGTCTCTCAATTTAGATGTTTTGGTATGGAACATTAACAAAATATGTGCTTTTGTTATTTCATATATTAAACAAATCACACGGATTCTTTTTATACAAATTGAAGCAGTCAAACCTGTATATAAAATGAAATTTTAAAAATCTATGACATAAATGTCTTCAACGCCCACTAGGAATAATTCTATCCCTATTCCATGCAAATCAATGTAACATAAATTTACATCAGTATTCAACGCTCATTCAAATAATTAATGCTACAAGTGTCTTTCACCATTTTTTCACTATTGTCCAATATGCATCTTTCCTAGATAACCATGAATTAGATGTTCAATAATATCAATCTGCCCTGAACATGCTGAAGTACTATGTGCTCGGGAAAAATAAAATTTGGAATGCCAGGTTGATCTTTTCTCATATCGTCAACACATTAAATAATGTCCTTGTAACATGAATATGTTGATCTTTTAAAGATATCCTAGCAGTGAATGATTTGATGACAAGATACATAACTCGACACCGTATCTCACACGTTCCTCATAATATGATATGGTAAACAAAGTCGAAGTAAGGCACGGTCAAATATGGTTGGCAAATATCGCATTGTTATTTATTCGCAATTCCCTGAACTCTATACAGGGTGTCCCTTAAAAAAGGAAACCGAGATTTGCGCCCTCTGTTCTTGGAAACGGTTGAATGATTTGGAGTACTGTTTTGCTAGATTAATGCACCAGAACAAATATTCCTACGTTGCTAACCTTGCTGAGTAATTACGACCAATTTAATGAATTGGGCATTTTATGCCTTTGTACCACTTTTTGGTAGCGTTAACTTCTTGCTCATGATGTGCTTGAGTTTAAGCCGTGTTGAAAGAAGGACTCCTTTAGGACTCTTTTTTGGATGACTGAATATCGGATTGTTCCTAGATTTAGAATATTAAACTCGGAGAGTGCAACTGAACACAGGAACGTTTTTTAAAGGAGATTTCATGATTAATTTGCTTCCTATTTGAGCTATGGAAAATCCAATCCCAAAATTGAATTTCAAACCATTCATCAGCTTTATATCGTATTTTTGTTAGTGCATGCTTTATTTAAACCAGCTAATAGCATTGCAAGATGCAGTTCATCTTTTAAATGTTTTCTTTGTCACTTGTTGAATGAGAACAGATACGTAGCCTTGATAAAGTTGCCGTTTATTATCGAAGAGACATTTCCTGTTGGCCTACCTTAAAACATGGATGTACGAATTCAGGTCCCTCCAAATTTACCTTGTTTTACTTATTCTCAGCCTAGAATAATTCCAAATTATTGGAATTATTTTACTCCATTTTCAGGCCTTTCTGTCACTACTTCAGGTTGTTAAACGTTGTGTCACTTACATCCCTGCTTAACAGCAAAGTCTTCAAATATCTACCAAATGGCACCAAAAGACGAAGAAGTTAACTCTACCAAAAGTGGTACAAAGGCATAATTATATATATGCACATTGAACGCATGCTTTACTAACGCGTTTGGTTAATCACGCGCCGCATCGTTGCGTAATATATATGTAGAACATTATGTAGATGAAGATGTGCCATCAAAGTAATCAAATTTTATTGAAAAATGTCCTTTTTTTCATTTTTCTTGAAAATTGACATGGTGACTCTATTATTTTATTTCAGTATTTTGAAGTTCGTAGAAATGCTTAAACATATGTAAAAATTACAAAACAACCAATGCTGCATTTATTATTTAAAAAAAAGCACATAATGATCTAACTTTTGGAGTGTTTACTACACATTGCGTAGAAAATTGAATTTTGAAGAAAATATGTACTTATTGAAAAACGAGCACAGTGAAATCTACCAAATACTAAATATTCCAGAAAATCTATGGCGAATTTGTATCTCTGAGAAAACCCCTTAAAAAGGTAATTACATCATGTTCTGTACTATTAATAGTATAAT
>JXSR01S043190.1:15055-38642 GCA_000969725.1 Ophiothrix spiculata | reverse complement strand
TCGGCATACAGACGCTTTCATAGTGTCGAAACCGCAATTGTTCGCGTCAGTAATGATTTACTGTGCGCTGTTGATGATCATGGTGAGGCTGCACTGGTGTTGCTCGATCTATCTGCTGCGTTCGACACAGTGGACCACAAAATCTTGCTCGAGCGTCTCAGTACAAGGTATGGTGTGACTGAAACTGCTCACAGATGGTTTTCGACGTACTTGGAGAACCGTAAACACAGTCCGTTATCATTGACGATGAAATTTCAAGCCCAACTTTCCTCGATTGTGGAGTTCCTCAAGGATCAGTTGTTGGTCCTGAACTGTTCTCAATTTATTCTGCCCCCATTGAAGAAATCATTGACAAACATGACCTTTCAAGTGTGTCCTATGCTGACGATACTCAAATTTATGTCGTCATTAAGCCGCAAAATCGGCACAGACAAATTGATAGGATTGAAAAGTGCATCGAAGAAATACGTTCCTGGATGACTGTCAATAAACTCATGCTCAATGATAATAAAACCGAGCTTCTTCACGTGCGATCTCGTTTTGCTCAAAGCAACTGCAATGACATCAGTATTACCATTGGCAATGCGTCTATATCCCCGTCGTCAAATACTGTGCGCAATCTTGGTGTAATTTTTGACAGTAACCTTTGCATGACAAGTCATGTTAATAGTATTTGCAGAAGTGCTTCCTATTCTATCCACAGAATTGGAAAACTTCGGAAATATCTAGATGCTGCTAACACTGAGAAGCTGGTCCATGCTTTTATTTCTTCACGCCTTGATTGTTGCAATAGCATCCTTTATGGCCTTCCTGACAAAGAGCTCAACAAGCTTCAAAGAATCCAAAATGCTGCGGCAAGGCTTGTTAGTCTCACTAAAAAACGGGACCACATAACACCTGTTTTATGTCAGTTGCATTGGTTGCCAGTTTGCCAACGGATTATTTTTAAGCTCCTCCTCCTGTCTTTCAAGGCTTTAAATGGCCAGTCACCGGCCTACATCACCGAATTGATAAAAATGTACAATCCTATCAGGAACCTACGGTCAAGATCACAATTCCTTCTTCAAGAAACTTCTGGCAATTTGAAAACCTAAGACAGAAGTTTTTCGAGAGCTGCACCAAGACTTTGGAATAAGCTTTCTCTATCAATTCGGTTGCCACAGACATTGAATCAATTCAAATCAAATCTCAAGACACATCTATTTAGAGCTGCGTATAACACATAAGTGGTGTTCCATGTGCAATTGATCTTTTACCACATCTAATGATCCGACTTGTATAATAATTATTCTGTGCAGATTTTTACTCTGTGACTTTTACTAGCTGCTCGAGTATATATATTTTGCATTTTATGACTTTTATTCATTCGTGTATTGTTATGCATACTGTGAACATTTAATCATTATTGCTTGCAACTCTGTAAGCTCCTACGGTTTTCCACCGTAGTGGTAGGCTCTCGGTTTCCACCGTCTGCCATTTCTGCCCCTGCTTTGCAGTAGTTTGTAATTGTACTTTTTTCAAATTGTTATGTATTGCTTTCACGCATTGCTTTTAAGATATATTTTAAGGTGTTTGTTTCTCAATTTACCTGTTTGTATTTTTAACTTGTTGAGCGCTACGATGCCTTTGCTTAATGCGCTATATAAATCTTGCTTATTATTATTATTATTACTATTAAGACTAGTTCAGTTTTTTGTTTTGTTCTAAAAATAGTTTCATTGTTCTAAAAAATGAAAATGAATCAAGTAGTAAGAGTATCAATATAACTCTCTAAACAAGAACATCAACCATAACTAGATTTCTCCTAAACTTAGTTATTTCTCAAAGTTTAATTTTTTGTCTGTTTCGTTCATACGGACCTTATAATTGTAATAAAGTCAAAGAAGGTTATCTGTCGATCACCCAGGTTGCACATGATCGAAAGATGATATTATGGTTCAAGCAATAGTAATTGTGACCCATCATATCGAAAGGTACCTTAAGGTCGACATAGTAAATTACGAGATACGGGCAATTGAAGTGTATTCTATCATATTAAATCAAGTTCCAACATCCAAAACATAAGACAAATGTTTTAAAAACCGAGATAAAAATCATTTCTTCATTCAAGTTTTACAAGTACCGAAACTCTAAACTCGATTTTCTCAGAACTATAGTTTTCTGAATCAGCCTGATGCCTTTCACCAATTTGGATGTAACTTTGCAATCGAACATCCAATAACTAAAAGCAAGGTGTCATTTTAAAGCTGTAAATATTAACTTTCTGATGAGACTAAAAAAAATCAATTTTCATTTTGGGACCCTTAAGGTACCTTTCGATATGACGGGTCACAATTGATAACATTTACAATTACTTAAAGCCTCACATTGTTAAAATACTTTATGCGAGTATGAAATTTGTAATGTACAAAGATGCAGATATGCTTGAAACATATTCACCATCTTATAAAACATTTAGTGTAGTGGTTAACAATTTGTCACCATCATGACAATTTAGAGTGAGAAATATACAGCGTTTACCAATATTAATGCAACGAGCGAATAAAAAACATTAAGCATAGTTGCCAATAGATAAAATCATAATTATGTATGTTTTTTAAAAGTAGAATAATTACTCAACAACATGATTTTTGTCCTGTTTGATTTTACCACTGCAGTCAAGAGATATGAAGAATTTAAAAAGCCTTTTAAATTTGCTTTTGTCCGATTTTTGAGATAAGACCAGTTTTAAAGAATTGCAGAAGTTAACACGAAGAGAATATGACGTTATTCTACAATCAACAAGAGCAGAATCAATCCGAACAAATTTAATCTAATCTGTACCTACCATGAACTGATATTTTTCGTTCATCTTTATCTGGAACTGGTCAAAATTATAAAATGAAAGTACTGTTCTTTGTGATACTCTCACTTTATTGTAATATGTTACTGCTGGTGAGACAATCGGATAGTTTAGGATAAAATTTCTACCAAAAGAGTCGAAAAAAGTATCATAATGAAAGATGTCTACCAATAATACTGTAATTCACAAGAGGTTTACTAAAACCAAGGCAAAACATGAATGACAAAGACATTTAAGAAATCAAGAAAGTTAGTGATTCATTAAGGGACTCAACCAGACGCAACAACCCGCTTAACATAAGCAGGTCATCATTAAATTGGATCCTTATGTCATGAAATGAGTTCAAGGGATGCTTCTCCTAATCCTGCGATGTTTTTAGCAATTTTCATTCATCGTGTGCTCCATTACGTCACCAATGGTGAATCTATATAGATTAACAAATCAGACCACCAACATTTTTCGAGCCTTTGAAAAATGTGCTATAACGTTTGATTCAGAGGTCCAAATTATATGCAAATCAAAAAACTTGTAAAAACCGATTGTCTACACAATTGGTTTTTTTTATAACGTTTTTCTCAAGAATGTGCTCTGTTTCCTCGTCAATTAGTCAAGTCTTAATCTAGTTCCATTGGAATCCCAATTCTATTTCATTACATAAGAAAACAAACAATTATTCGTTTTTCTTACCTTTGTTTCTATGGTGTTGCTTGGATGATGATGATGTCAGATGACTAGTGATTTCTGAAATTAAAAAGATAAAAAAATAAGTAAAGCTTCAGGGTTTGATTAAGGATCTCACTTTTTAGAAACTCGTCAAAAAGTATTATCCAAGATAAGCTTACAAAAATTAATACAAAATAACAAAAAGGTATGGTTCTTTTTTCATTTCTTATTTTAATTACATAGTCTTAGGTACAAATAGGTCAAAAATCCATTTCAAAGTAATATTTAGTATTTCGTGCTACTCTTTTTGATTTTATAAAAAACAAATCATGTGTCTTTTCAAATAATTATTTGATGTTTTTATCCTTGACCGTTTAAATAAAAATTCTATTCTTCGTTAAGCACAATAGCGAATATTATTTGTATCTTATTTTCCCGCAGCAATAGCCTTTCGACCTAATTCAATTTAATCAGGCAAACATGACTTTATACAAACAAATGATAAAGGAACAATAAAGCAAATGATAAGGAACAGAAACAGAAGTGCTGGTTTGGCAGAGCAAACATCATTTCGGTCTTTATATGGAAAAGGCCCGGGAAAAGGTATAGAGGAGAATACTCTGCTTTCTACATTTTTTTCAATCTAATGGACCTTTTAGCCGATAGGTACTACATGTAAGTTTTGTATCGTAACTTTGAAATACAGATTAATATTAAGCACATTGAGATTGTCCTCAATCAATAATTCATGTAATTCATATTTCCGATCAATTTTTTTACGTGAAAATTTGCAGGTGTTTTTAAGTAAGTATAGGGACTGCAAATCTGGCGCAAAACATCATTTTTGGCAAATTACGATCTTGGCATGTATTCTCCCTTGTAACGCAAAATGACGTTTGCTTTATTTACGGCTGTATAGAGATGAACGACCAAAAAACATCCTTCTGTATCAGGAGACACCGGGGTGTAAATCTTAATACGTCAAGTGTGATCGTTAGTGATGGAAACTTCAGATTGTTTACCCACTGGCAACTAGATTAAGATATCAATCGATTGTACGGTATAACACGTACTAAGGCAAATTGACTCAGATTCATCAAAACAGAGCTTGCACTATATATAGAAAAGCTTTTTTAAAGTTAATACTTGGTTAGTATAGGTGTATCGTAAACAAGTGACAGGTTAATATAAGAAAGGGATGTTTTACCAAATTAAGTCAATGACTTGTTTTATATATACGCTTATATTTTTGAAAACGTATTTACTTCAGGGCCCTGTCAACCCTCCATTTTCAGAAAGTGGTTTTGCTCTGTAACTCAGCAACGAATAATTAAATCCATACAAAAGTATACATTTCTAGATGTGAATTTGCATACTAAAGACTCTGGTCAAGTCAATTTTGGACAAAAATGTGAAATTTTGGCCATAATGTCCAAAAAAGGTCCAAAAATCATATTTTTTGCCCCAAAATTTACGGGAAAGCTAACTACACTTTGCTTTGGTAAAATTTTGAACTGCTTTACTTTTTAGAATCTAGAAAGCAATATCTAGGAACGCTTTTTTCAAATTTTTGATTTTTTTATTCATTTTTGAAATATTGCCAAAAATAGGTCAAAATCCCACTGCTGACACCAAAATTTGTGTCAGAAGTGGGATTTTTGAGATTTTTTTGACCAATTTTTGACAATATCTCAAAAACTAAGAAAAAAATCAAAAATTTGAAAAAAGCGTTCCTCGATTTTGCTTTCTAGATTCTAAAAAGTAAAATGGTTCGAAATTTCACCAAAGCAAAATTTAGTTAGCTTTCCCGTAAAATTTTGGGCCAAAAAAATTGATTTTTGGACCTAGGTCCAAAATGACACATTTTGGTCCAAAAATGACCTCACCATCATGTCCACAATGCAAATTCGCTTCTAGAAACATATACTATTATTTGGATTTAATCATCCGTTGCTGAGTTACAGAGCATACAATATTTCAGAAAACGAAGGGTTGACAGGGCCCTTAACTAAGAGACAATTTTTTTTCATAAATAATAGTTTATCTGGGAAAGATTTATTTTAGTTCATTTTAGTTTATGTATTTATTTCAGTTAAAACGTTTTACCATTCTCTTGATAAGGGTTTGATTGAGAAAAATAATAAAGCATTTTAGTGAAACATTTAATATACAAAGTGAATAAGAAAATAAAGTAAGTAAAATAGAGAATCATTTCTTGAAAAACTAAAATATTTATTGCTTTGTCGCATGCAGGAAATTGAGCACCCATAAAATGGATTATCAAGGTCAATTACTGATGTTACAAACATTTGCATGGAAAAAGTGTTCCGATTATATACGAAGTCCCTTAGTTTATGTTATCTGAGAGACAACCCTTTTTACTTCAAACAATATATTTGTTTTTCAATCCTACAAATGAGTTGTACAAATAAGTTGCCTTGCGGTAAGATCTATAGGTAATAGCACTGAAGATTAGTTCGCTTCGGTTCTTACTGGCATCTTGAGTTTTCGTCCCGGGGAGGAGGCACTCGAATTTGAAAATGACGGGGGTGTGCGACACAGACCTCAGAAGAGGGGGTCTTTCGGTGACAGACTAAATAAAGAAAAAAAGGAGTCTTTCGGTAAGGAGCTCTCAAAATAGGGGGTCATTCGGTGAGGACAGTAAAAAATAGGGGGTCTTTTTATGAGGATCTCAATGCATTGAAAAAGGGGGTCATTAAGTGAGGCGCTCAAATTTATCGCAAAACTTCAGGTCTTCCAGTGAGGTGTTTGATCAACTATAAAACCATGAAATAATTATTTATTGGGGTATTAAAACGTACTAGGTATGATCCACAGGTGTTAACACTCACATAGAGCCAAAATCATCAGAAAATCCTAAACATGGTATAATCAGATGGTTTATATTGCTTGCATACAAAAACCATTGTGAAGCGGATTATAAGAAACATTAAGCCAATAATACCATTTATGTAGAATAATGGACAGATCGGAGCTCCGTGGAGGTTATCCAAAGGTTCACCATTACTTATGCATTTTATAAAGTGCGATGTCATGAGTGTTTATTAATGTTTACAGAGAAAACTATATCATTTGTAATTGATGAGTCTAATGAAACATTTTACTGAGAATAGTGTATGGTAATATTAGTGTTGCTACAAAGCTTGACCTAGGCCTGTTATAAATTTCGTTAAAGATGATACATGACGGGCCAACCTATAACCTAAATAAAGTAAGTTATTGCTTATGAGAAGAAAACGCTGGGACTATTTTAGGTAAAAATTGTCAAACTAATACTTTTTTGCAGATGGGAACGTTATTATAGTCATGTTACATATTTCAAGTATTCAGATTTTACAACATGTTTCAACGTTTCAACTAGTTCATGCATCTATAAATTGCGCATTTATAGATATTAAGATTTTAATCTATTAAGATTAAAGATTTTAATTGAAATTGCTATAGTATAGTTTGATCATTTTGCTGTTATGGGACATTGGAAATGACGAGTGATTTTCCAAAACTCATTTAGTCCAATAGCCGCATTTTATATTTGCTTGGGTTATTTTTTGCTGTTTTTTAACAGTTTAAAATGCATTGAAACGGTTTTTAAAGCTTTATGAACATGGCTTAATTTAAGAAAATAACTGATCAAAATTGTATGAAAGCACTAAAATACACACACACACGGGAAAATCAAACACTACAAACATGCTTATATTTCTCGGACTAAGTGAGTTTTGGAAAACCTTGTCAATACTCAGTGATCATCAATGATTATGACCAGAATTAATACTCACACAATAGGATACAATTTTATGCATATTGCTTGGACTTATGAGTTTTGAAAAATTCTCTTCAATTGTTATTGAATAACGTCCATGCTGGAAGCAAACACTGACACTTGATGCAGTAAGGATATTGTACGACCTCTGCAATATGTCTGGTTATGGATGAATGTTTTTTTTTTCCCAAAATCTAACATGCCAGCAGCTTTTGAAATAAGTGACTTAAAAAAAACACTCTTCAACTAAGTAAGTTCAAGACTAAAGCAGTTTGTTGATCTACAAATAATTTCAATGGTCTACAAAATGAAAATGATTCAAATAGTTAGAGTTTCAATAAACTAATAAATCTTTAAACAAGAACATCAATCATCACTAGATTTCTCCTAAAATGTGTTATTTTTCAAAATTTAAAATTGTTCTTAGTACAGGACTAGGTTAGTTCTGTTTAGTGCTAACGGACCTTACAATCATAATAAAGTCACACAGAATAGTCAAAGAAGGTTATCTGTCGATCATCCAGATTAACATGATCGAAAGATGATATTATGGTTCAAGCAATAGAAATTGACAACATTTACAATTGCTTAAAGCCTCACATTGTTAAAATACGTTTCATACGAGTATGGAATTTGTAATCTAAAAAGATGAAAATATGCTTAGAAACAAAGGGAAAATGACTGGTAAGAAAAGCCAAAGTATGTAATTTATTTTTCATCTTCCTGACGGGAAAATTTCACTCAAGAATACCAAAAATAAACTTCTGAATGTGAATTTGAAATGTTAAATAATATTTAATGTCTTCACAATTTTAATTCACATCCGTTCATCAAACCCAAAAAAAGGCATCCTATAACATGTTTGTTTTTTTCAAAATCATAATGATTTCTTAGTTGAAAAAATAAAATCCGATGACCTATCTCAAGAAAAGATTAGTCTCAGCATACAGGCTGCTATAGGACAATATTATAATAAGTGTATCTACATGTATATTGTTAATGTACTACAGATCCTATATATTACACTTGATAATATATAGTGATGTGAAACATATTTCACCAGCTTATAAAACATTTAGTGTAGTGGTAAACAGTTTGCCACCATCATGAAAATTTTGAGCGAGAAATATATATTTATACAGTTATATATTAATAAATTTAACACCATGGGAAAAATCTGAATAAAAAATATTTGTGTATTTTGCCCTTATAAAGTGATATAGTGTGATGAAGAAATTAATCAAGTTTTCCTCTACATGAATCCCAATTCTGTTTCATTACGTAAGAAAACAAACATTTAATATTTTCCCTACCTTTGTTTCTACGGTGTTGCTTGGATGATGATGTCAGATGACTAGCGATTTTTGAAATTAAAAAGATCAAAAAATAAGTTAAACATCAGGGTTTTGATTAAGGAACTCACTTTTTAGAAACTCGTCAACAAGTATTATCCAAAATAAGCTTACAAAAATTAATACTTAACAACATGACATGGTTCTTTTTTCAATTTCTTATTTTAATTACATTGTTTTAAAGGCTTAGGTATACAAATAGGTCAAAAATCCATTCCAAAGTAATATTTAGTATTTCGCGCCACTTTTTGTAAAAAACAAATCATGTGTCTTTTCAAATTAATTAAATCTTAATTTTGTTTTCTTATCCATATAGGCCATGACCGTTTATATAAAAATTCTATTCACCGTTAAGCACAATAACGAATATGATTTGTATCTTATTTTCCCGCAGAAATAGCTTTTCGACCTGATTCAATTTAATCAAGCAAACATGACTTTATACAAACACCATTAAAGCAAATAATAAGGAACAGAAACAGAAGTGCTGGTTTGGCAGATAAACATCATTTCGGTCTTATGGAAAAGGCCCTGGAAAAGGTATAGAGGAAAATACTTTCTTGTCTGCTGCCTATATTTGGTTTGCAATCTAATGGACTTTTTAGCCGATAGAGTATTCTACGAGTAAATTTTTTATCATAATTTTGAAATCAGATTAATATTAAGCACTGTTATGGAAAAAAAAATGATAAAGTAAACGTTTTAAAGTCAAAATATGATTCTGGTAATTCATGAGGTAATGCCCTATCGTTATCCAATACAAGTACTATATACCTCAAAATATCTTAATTGGAAATTGTGATAGCAAGGAATCATCACTTAAAAACGTCTTCCTTTTACGAAATGGGCTGTGAATATGCATCACAAAAAACAATGATGCGATTACATTTAAGGCAGCATTACTTTATTGCTCTTCGTTTCACAGGTATAGTACATTCACCCTATCAAATACTGTTTAAAAACTGTTTAACTTTAGCAAGGCATATTCAACCATTGAATCGAAATGTTGATCATTCATTTAGTGCTTAACCAGCCAAACGTTTAACACTCGTCTACCCAGGGGGGATGGGTTGTTGCAACCCTCCTAAGGTCCCCCCCCCCCGCTGCATAAAAACGCAAAAAGCAACCGACCCCAAGCTTTTGGTTAGTCTCTTTTACATCCTTTGCGGTCATTTTGATGAAAATATTAGGGGGGTACCATCTAAGGTTGGGTTAGGGTAGGCCGTCAAAGTTGGGGTGAAGGGGGTTAGTGAAGCCCCGGGAAATTTTAAGTCGCCATTTTGAAAAATATGTGCATGATATGAAGCTGAAACTTGGAGGGCATATTAAAATCATCATTTCCCTTTTTTAATAGCGAAAAACCCGATGAAAATCGGCCATTTAGAACTTTTATAGAAACATTTTGATTTGGTGGCCATTTTTGCCAAAATCCCGATTTTCCGATCCGAACGAGCTTTATGACGTCATAATTACGTAACGCCTTTTCCGATTTTTGTGATCTTGGTATCATTGGATAGGGGAGGACCATCTATTGATACCAAAACTAAGTTCATAGGGGGTTGCAACAACTCCCCCCCCCCCCTTGGGTCGACGTGTTACAAAAAATAGCCTGGGTAGACGAGGGCTAAAAGCAAACTAATTATCAAACTTAGACATTCAGAAACAACTTTGTCGTGTAAGAATAATGCAACTTAACGTTGTTTAAGAAATAAGTAATAAAACCTTTGAATTGCAAAAACGTAATAAACAATACCCTTAAGCAGTGACCTGTATAAAACTGTTCCCGGCAGTACGAAAATTGGTTCAACTAAAATAAAACTAAAGATTTATGTTACCATTTATCCCAAACCAGCTGTAAATGCACCCACTTGTCATGTTCACTCTTTTTTAATATTTGCAAATACCATGTTACAAGGGAACTGTATTGAAATTTATTCGGTTTACAGAGGACAAGTTATGGTCTGTCGAAGGTTGTCATGGAGTAAATGTGAAACTGAGATAAGATTTCTATTGATTGTCCTCAATCATTATATAATTTATATTTCCGATCACTTTCTTTTCGTGGAAAATTTCAGGTGTTTTTAAGTAAGTACAGGAGTAAGAAAGTACTGTAAGTAAGGACTGCGACTCTACCAAAACACCAATTTTAGCAAATTACGATATTGGCATGTATTCTCCCTTGTAATGCAAAATGACGTTTGCTGTATTTACGGCTGCATAGAGATGAACGACCAAAAACATATCCTCAAATCATCCTTCTGTATCAGGAGATATCGGGGTGTAAATCTTAATATGTCAAGTGTGATCGTTGGCGATGGAAATTTCAGATTGTTTACCCACTGGCAACTAGATTAAGATGTCAATTGATTGTATAACACGTACTAAGGCAAATTGACTCAGATTCATCAAAACAGAGCTTGCACTATTATAGAAAAGCTTTACTAATACTTGGTTAGTAAAGGTGTGACGTAAACAGGTGACAGGTTAATATCAAAGAGGGATGTTTTACCAAATTAAGTCAATGACTTGTTTTATATGTACGCTTATATTTTTGAAAACGTATTTACTAAACTACGGGACAAACTTATTTTTCATAAATAATAGTTTATCTGGGAAAGGTTGATTTTAGTTCATTTTAGTTTATGCATTTATTTTAGTTTTATTTTGTTTAAGAGGGGTAAAACGTTTTACAATTCCATTGATAAGGGTTTGATTGAGAAAAATAATTGAGCATTCTAGTGAAACATTTAATATAGGAAGTGAATAAGAAAATAAAGTAAGTAAAATAGAGAAACACTTCTTGAAAAACCAAAATAGTTATTGCTTTACCCATAAAATGGATTATCAAGGTCAATGACTGATGTTACAAATATTTACATGGAAAAAGTGTTCCGATTATATAAACAGTCCCTTAGTTTATGCAATCTGAGAGACAACCCTTTTTACCTCAAACATTGTATTTGCTTGTACAATCCTACAAATGAGTTGTACAAATTAGATGCCTTGCGGTAAGATCTATAGGTTCTCACTGGCATCTTGAGTTTTCTTTGAAAATGACAGGGGTGTGCGGCACGGACCTCAGAAGAGGGGTATTTCATTGACAGGCTAAATAAAGAAAAAAAGCAGTCTTTCGGTGAGGACCTCTCAAAAAGGGGGGGGGGGGAATTTTGGAGGGGGCAGTACAAAATAGGGGGTCTTTTGGGGAGGATCTCAATGCATTGAAAAAGGGGGTCATTAAGTGAGGCGCTCAAATTTATCGCAAAACTTCAGGTCTTCCAGTGAGGTGTTTGAACAACTATAAAACCATGAAATCATTATCCTTGGGGTATTAAAACCTACTAGGTATGATCCACAAGTGTTAGAGCCAAAATCATCAGAAAATACAGGGTAAAACTCATTTATTTATAAAAACAAGGGTCATTAAGTGAAACCATTTTCTTCGGGAAATGGGGGTCATTAGGCCAGAGCGTTTGAGAAAGATGTATTTATGAAAACAAGGGTTATTTAGTGAGAAAGCATGTTAAAAATGGGGGTCATTCAGTGAAAACAACCTGTGAAAAATTAAAAGGGGGTCATTCGGTGAGAAGAATTTGACTTGGAATTAGTGTCTACTATATTGATGATGGGCAATATTGTGTCTACAGTCACCAACACCTTTCGGATATCTTCCTCCATGTTTGTGCACAAAGAGGACGCCACTCGAATAAGTCAGTAATGAGTGAGTCAAATGACCTGCATTATCTTTAATCTGAGTCTTTTGACTCATTTTACACAAGCAAGTGCGTCACTACAGAGACAAAACTGATGAATCATTGAGGTAATGAAGTTGAGTCTTCTGATTCAACTGGACTTGATCGGAGTCAGTTGACTCATCACATCTGAGTCGCATGACTCACTACAGTGACTCAGTTAGCATACAAAGTGCATCACTAAAGAGACAAATAAAAGACTCATGTATCTGAGTCAACTGACTCAGTAAATATTTTGTGTGTACAACACATTCTTGCTTTTATAAAATCTTAAAAATTGAACTTTTACCAGTAGACAAATGTACCTTTTCAAAATAATTAAATCTGTACTTTTTCTTACTCTTGAAAAGACTATCAACAGTTTCAAAAATTATTCTCTTCAAAGTTAAGTACAAGAACTAATATGATTTGTATCATATTTAGCCTTTTAGGGAATTCTGCGAGTAACTTTTCTATCATACCTTTGAAATACATATTAATATACAAGAACTTTTATGAAGGAAAATACGATGACGTAAACTTACTTATTTTTATTTTAAAGTCAACTGAAAATTCAAAGGTATATTCAAACATTGAATCAACATTTTGATCTTGCCCAAATGGGCAAGGTTAAGCCGAATTAGGCAATGTGATTTTTTGAAAGTCTTTCCGAATTCAGCAACCTTAACGGTTTTTCGTTTGTTGTATCTTAATTCATACTTTGGGAATGTTTTCCTTTACACCACTTATTATTTATATAATTTAAAAAGTGTTGACCGTGCGGTTAGTATTTAAATTCAAAATTCAAATTCAGCGGTTTTTATAATCTTCCGATTTGAATAATAAAACATGTTGTTTGATTTCAAAAGTATATTAACATATATTCAATAATTCAAATGCACTCAAAACATATTGAAATACATATTAATATACAGAACTTTTATGAAGAAAAATACGATGATGTAAACTTACTTATTTTTAAAAGTCAACTAAAAATTTAAAGGTATATTCAAACATTGAATCGACATTTTGATCTTTGAAAGTCTTTAATGCTTAACCAGCCACCGGTTTAAGCTATAACCAACTGGGATGTTTAACAGGTGAACTATTTAGCAAACAAAGGCAATTTTATCGTGAAAAATTAATGCAACTTAACGCTACTTTAGAAACAATGAACTTGAAAATACGTTGAATATCGTGTAATAACACCTTTAACGCAAAAAAGAAATCAACAATACCCTTTAGCAGTGACCTGTATAGAATGTTTTCGGGCAGTAAGAAAATTGATTCAACTAAAAGAAAACAAGAGACAAAATGTATTCCCAATTCACCCTTCAGTATCTGGAGACATCAGGTTTAGGCAAGTGTGATCGTTGGTGTCGGCAACTTCAGATTGTTTGCCCACTGGCAACCAGCTCAAGATGTCAATTGATGATATAACACGCACTAAGGCATATTTTTAAATTAAATCGTATAACACCTATAGATTCAAATTCATCAAAACAAAGGTCGTACTATAAAAAGATTTTTTGTATTAATACTCGGTTGGTAAAGTTGTGAGCTAAATCGTAAACATGTCACAGATTTATAAAAAAGAGGGATGTTTCACTAGGTATAGTTAACTTTAACTTGTTTTGAATATTCGCTTATATTTTTGGAGATTTGCAGTTAATAAAACTTAAATACATGCAAGACGAAATAATCTATTATTAAGTATTTGCAAAAAATATATTTTACCTTGCCACCCATTCCTTCGAATCTCGCTTTTTCTTGAAAATATGTTTATGTTTTAAACCAAACTTAACCTCTTGACATTCCATAATATAATGTTTATTTGTTTTTTCATTTATTAAGTTTGCCTGCGCACTGCATTGTTTAACTCGAGCTTAACGGGTGCGATAGTCGGCATTTCACAAGTAATGGAATTAGACCAATCACACGCTGTAAATTTTGCGTAAACAAGTTGACTTTCATGCAAACCAGGCAGCAACAAGCATCGTGCTCTTAAATCCCAACGAACGGTAAAACTTAATTCTCGAAAATACTATAGCATTTATAAGATTGACACTGAAAACGAAAGACTGCAAAAGGTTGCAGGAGAAAATATCACGAAGTACGAATAAGAAGCCATACGTCATAGATATATCGTGGGCTAGAAAGCACCGCGCGAATAACTTGGAATAGTTGGACACGTGATTTCGGTAAGAAAGGTATAAGTGGGTTCGAGTCTCCGTGGAAACAACCAATTATGAAACAAATTTCATCAGAGTTTGTGTTAGCCCCATTCTCATTAAATTAAAACATTGCTCATCCATACTCGTTCAATATTGTGAATTATTCATGGTTTGTACATATCGCTTCACATTGAAATTGGTATAGCTTTGACAAATCTGACTACTCAATGCCATTGCTGTAAATGCGACGTGTAATAATCACAAGTGACTCTTATTGTAAGCGGTAATGCGCATGCAATACTAGTATATGCAATATATGCATGATAATAACCGATGCCTTTGGGATAATATTTCCTTATCTTCATTGTGTTGGGAACAAGATAAATTACATTTGATTGGCAAGTGGTCATTTAACGCTCACCTCAAAAAAAGTTTATGAATATCTTAGTGTAGTATTAAAAAAATAAAATGGAACAAAACACAAAAGCATATTAGCCTATATCATTTTATCATGTGTTATGCATTGCTGCTACTACGGTCTACTCGATATATTTTACCATAATCTGATATAAGGGTATTTAAATTCAATATCTGTTTCATTATAAAAAACGATATAGCCCATATTTTAAAAAATTTTGGAACTGATGTTCAATAATTGAAAATACAAAATATGGTAGGTCTTTTGCTACCACTCGATATGTTGGTTAGTCTATTTGCTTGTTTGTTTGTTTTTGTTATTCTTTAATAGCCCATACCATGGTTGTTTTGAAATCAAAATATGGTACATTTGTTTTGAAATGTTTTTATCATTGTTAAACACAATTATTAGGTACACATTAACATGTGAGTCAGCCTATTCACGATATCTAGTTTTAAATTTTGGGCACACCCAGGATTATTATACACTGAAAAATATCACGGGAAAATACATTTTACCGTAATGTTTACATGTTCCCGTAAAATTTTATACAGTCAGTAAAATGTCTGCATTAAAAAATCTATTGATGATTTTGCCCTGAACGGGAACACTCTGGATCATGTATAAGTAGATCCCTTGATACCTGGCACAGCACGCTAACCGATTGAGCCACGCTGACTCGTGGTGAGTGAACGGGGAATTTTAAATATTTCGATAAATAAATCGATAGACAAATTATTGATTAGATTCACCGTTCACGTAAATATTGACGAATCTTGATGATTTGTAAAGGGAAAAAAGTAAATCAAAAGTAATCAATTTTCATAATTATATTAACCCTCGTCCACCTAAGGTATTTTCTACTACGTCGTCCCTTCTTTCTATTGATACCAAAATCATGAAAATCGGTCAAGGCGTTACGTAACTATGACGTTATAAAGAACTTTAGGTCGACAAATTTCGCCAAAATCAGATTTTTAGCGAAAATTGAAAAAAAAAATATATCAAAAAGTTCTAAATATGGCCTGGGATTTTCATCGGGTTGTTTGCTAATGAATAAAGGAAAAGATAGTTCAAACATGTTCTGTAAGTTTAAACTTGTTAGAATGCCGATATTTTTAAAAATGGCGACTTTTTATATTACCACCCCCCTAACTACGGACTTTGACAGCTTACTCTACCCTCACCTAAGGTGGTACCCCCGACTTTTTTCATCAAAATAACCGCAAAGGATGTAAAAACAAATTACTTAAATGCCCGGGGTCACTTTGTTTTGCGTTTTGGAGCAATCAGATTTATTTTACAACCGTTGAATTGTTTTTACGGGATTCAGCCGTCAAAAATGCGGAAATATCTTTCATTGTATGTAACTAGTCATATGTAAAATAATGTAACTACCTTAAAATAATTTGTTGTTTGTTTGTTTGTTTGTTTAAATTATTTTTTTTTTATTAAGGACTTTATAACCTGGAGTAATCTACTTAAGTATTTGTTAATCGTGAACCTTTAAAGCGTTTTAATTTAATTTTGCTTTAGTTGCTTCCTTGAAAGAGCTCGACGCAACATTGAACATGCACGTTAATTTTGTAAAACACTGTGCAATACCGTACAAATGAAAATAAATTTTCTGCTCGAGTAATGAGAACAAGCTATACAATGTGAAAGAAAAGGCACCTTAGTGTCATTTCATCCAATATTAATGTTTAATTCATATACTGATGTATTAGATAAGGGATCTAAAGCAAAAGTACAGCTCTTGGCTTATGATTAATGGTGCATGGTGTATGTATAAAATATCAAGTATCTCCTTTTCATCTACACGTACAATTTTAGTTGCTACCTCATTTGTTTTTTCTGCACAACACTTTATTGATAATTTTAGTATAAACTTATATAAGTATAAATCGTTTTCACTGTGGCTGAACATTTAAATTGTTGCTATTACATTGCCAATGGCGCGTCATTTACAGCATTACAACGTATTATATCTAAGGCACCCTGATATTCTGCCCGTATCACAAAATCATTTTCTATGTTAAACCATCAATGCATCACCCCTTACCTGCCTTGATCCTCTAATACATCTGAATTATAGTTAATCCAGTTGAAACAATTTCGTCTGAGATATTAAATATTCCATACAATATGATGCAGATAAGTATATAGCATTTTCATTACTGTTTACAAGTGCCGGTATACAAAAGTACAAATCTTCCTTGAAACTGCAACCTGCGAGAACGTTGTTTAATAAATTAATATGTTCATATCATGGAGTAGATGATGAAGATCCTGTTACATCACAGTCTTACAAATATTCCTTTGAGCAAACCACAAAGAATGGAATGAAAGGTATATCACACCGTTATATTTTTCCAGCACAATTTTGTTTAAGTCAACTTAACTTTTCAATCTGTCAAGTTGCATATACTCTCTTGTTCCATAGCACATGGTTTCTGTATTACGTCGCCTCACATTGAAACCCAGACATGGAAACTTAGCTCAGACAAATCATCTGACTACTGAATGCCACTGTCGTAAATGCGACGAGTAATATGCAAGAAGTGACAAATTGTAAGTTGTCATGCGCATAAAATAAGCAAGATCACGGTTGATGCCTTCGGGAAATTGGGTTTGATAATTGGAAGCTCCTATTGTCAAATAACGTTTCCCAAAAGTTCCGAAAGCTGCCGAATATTATAGTGCAGTCAAAGTATTCTGGTGCAGTCTATATATTTAATCAATTTATTGGGTAATATGTACTATTGTCCGTCTGAATCTCTTCAGCTTGTACAGAAACCAGATTTAAAATAAATATTCAAAATACGCTTTTTTTCTACAGATAACACGCGACTAATGTGGCATTGTATAACTCTAAGTAGATGTTCACGAAGGGCACTTTAAAACTCCAAACTTTCAATGATTTCAGAAAGAGGGTAAACTTGTGGTCCATACACAAAATAGTTACCTCTAGGAACATAGTCCATCTCCTACGAAATTGCCTATTATCATGATTATGTTATCTTTTATTTCAATGTGTACGTGTTTTGGTGGATCATTGATAATTGAATGTTCTTATAATTAATCAGAGAATAATGGCTAAATGACACGCTGCATTCAGTTGCAGCCTTGATATCTTTAAAAAAAGAATGCCGACAACACACTTAATAATAAAGTAGCAACTCGGGATTTAAGTTTTATTGGAGTTACTCAAATACATACTTCTTGCATTATATGACAATCATACATCTTCGTTTACAAATACGTATTGATGAAGTCTAGCACAATACAGCTAGAGAGTCGATTTAATTTCAATGATACAATAAGCAGTTTTACAAACAAGTATTGACAAGAATACATGCCCGGAGCATGTGCACAGGAAGTCTTGTCGATTGCAGCATATGCCTTAAGCATAACACAGTTTAACACAAAGTAATTATATCTGATTGACAAGTGGATAGACAAACCTTCTTGTTATTTTATATTTCAAGAGATGGAGGAGGCGCAACGATAAGCAAAAGCCTGTAAAATTGTTTTGCCCCCTAACATTAAAAAACACCAAAAATTATTTTACAAACAAAAACAAATATTTAGCAAAGAAAACAAGAAAAATGTTATAAATCACACAAGGCACTCGCATACCGCACACCCCACTCACATACACCCCACCAGAAGCAATGTCAAAAGCGAGGATAGAGAGAAACACGGAAGAAGTGTTCACAGATCAAAGCTGTAATTCAACGTTAACGTAAAAGGAATTACTAAACACTTAAATTATGATTGCATCATTTGATCATTAATTGTGGAATAAAAAAGACAAACATTGAGTTAAGAAATAAAAATTTGCTGGAATTTTAAAATACCGGAAACAGATTTCAGTACAGGCTTTAAACTTGAATTGTCCAATTCTTTGTACAGTCTTAATGTTTTTTTGGCAGATCATTCAATATTTTTGGTCCAATTTTTAAAAACATTTGCTGATTTTTGCATTGATATTTTGAAATCATCCCTGTATCTCGTATTATAGGTATGGTTTTCACTATGAATTGTAAATGTATTTTGGAAAGATTTGGGCCGTACATCAGGTTTGTAGCCTCCTTGTGATACATGTCGAAAATATCTAATGCGTTAAATCTTTCAAAGATGGGTTTTGTGTGGCTAAGGTATTCGCTATTTGGTATAGTTCTCATGACCGCTTTTGAATTCGGAAAACCTTATTAATATATTCTTTGTTTGAATTTTCCCATAGTAGTAATCCATAGTTAAAATAAGGAAATACCAAAGTGCAATATAAATTATACATTAATATTGATTAGGCGATTTTCCTTACGTCTTTTGTAACTTTCTTAAAATATATTTACTTGCAACAGTGTAATAAATTGTTCAATGCATGATAGTATTTATCATTTTTCATCAGAAGTCATTTTATTGACTTTTCCGTGTTGGTTATATATGGTTTGTATTTTAAAAAAAATAATTTGGTAATTTTTGAATTGTGAGTTTTGAACGTCAAAGCTCATTTCAAAAGTAGATTTGCCCAATTGTCAATGATGCTCATACCTTCAACAAACTAATAAATAAGCTTTTATTTTGGCTCTTCTTATATCAAGCAAGATTGATCAAATATTATTATTATAAGTAAACACATTCACTTATTGATCTAATTTGTCCAAAATATTTTGTTTGCAGTTGAAATTTTAATCCTTTATATGATTCTAAAGATCGATGATCTTGAAGACATTTAACATTTGATATTTGATATTCTCTCACATCGTAAACGCGTAGATTTAAAGTTATCTGCAACATGAATGTGACAAACCGTCATGTTGGCTCAGCTCAGAACGATTTGATATCACCGCAATAGTTGAGACTGAAATCTACAAGTCCACACGATGAAAAGTTATTTCATGTTAAGGAACTTGATTTAACTTGGGCTTTTCTATCTATGTGTAATTTATTAGGATGCAAAATAATTAAAATATGAAGTTGAAGGCCCGGGGGGTCTTAAAAAAATTGCACGGGAGGCTCAAAGTAGACTTCAGAATTTTGACCATCTCTATACCTCAAAAAGCGTGATTTTGTGACCCATCTCTATACCATTTTTCTAGAAAAAGCCCCCATTTTTTTTGGAAAATTTGGTGTTTTTTCGGCAAAATTTTCCTAAATACACCCAATTGGGTCTGTGACGAAAACCCACCCATCAATATACCAAAATTTACAAAATGCACCCCAAAACCTTTGAGCACCCCCGTATACAATTTGTCAGTAAGTGCGCATTAAAAATTCACACAAACAACATAGTGTGAGAAAAAATGGCTGAAGCGCAATCATCTGAAAAGTAGTCACAATAATGACTGAGACCGGCTACTGACAATATTAAGGTGTTCTTTGTTTTATTGTTTTTTGTTTTTGTTTTTGTTTTCTTGTTTTGGTTTTGCTTTTGTTTTGAAAATTTTGTAGATATGTTTTTTACAAGCAAACCAATTATCAAACAGGGGCAATTTTGTCGTGTACTATATATATTAAACTGAACGCTGCTTAAGAAATACTGAACTTAAACAAACGTAATCAGCAATGCCCTTCAGCAGTGACCTATATAAAGATTTTTCCAGTTGTAAAAAAACCCGCTTTAACTAAACTTATACGAGAGTCACTCTTCTGTATCAGAAGACATCAGGTGTATATCTAAGACGTCAAGTGTGATCGTTGGTGATAGAAACTTCAGATTGTTTACCCACTGGGAACTAGATTAAGATGTCAATTGATTGTGTAACACGTGCTAAGGCAAATTGCATGCATTTAATATTATATCATCTATAATGAATCAAATTCACCAAACAGAGGTTATTTTTTTTAGCATGGTATGACGTATACTGTAACGACGCTCTTTTGTTAAACTAGTAATACTTGGAAAGTTGTAAGCTGAATCGTAAACATTTGACAGGTTTGTAAAAAGAAGGATGGTTTTTCATGTTCATCAAATTTAGTTAGGTCATAAACCTTCTTTTGAAAATATAAATGCTGAAATAATATACATCGAGGTGATCAATTTCATTTCAAAATGTAAACATCCCTGGGTAAACTTGTCAAAGCAAGTCCAAGGACTTGGATGATAGTCAAAAGTGACCTTTATTGTAAGCGGTCATGCACATGGATTATACCGTACATATATGCATGATCACAACTGTTGCCTTTTGGATAATATAATTCTTATCTTCATTGTGTTGGGAACAAGATAGGTTACACTTGATTGGCAAGTGGACATATAACCAAGGAGGATGAATATAGGAGATGACACTTCGTTAAAACCGTGGCTCCAATTTGTTTTTTAATTTCTGCGTCCCAGATGTTTTAGAGGTCAGTATGATGTTGAAATTTGCGGTGGTTGTGGATGCTCTGCTCTTTTTACTTTTTTTTTCAATTTAATTTTCAAGATTATTTTTATTTCTTAAATATGTAGACATGGTTTCTGTAACCATTCGTATTTCTCGCATCAAAATTACATAAAGTAATGAAGCTGTAAAATGTCTGGAATGAAGTGTCAGGGGCCTGATATAACGCTCAACGCTCACCTCAAATAAAATTTATGAATATCTCAGTGTAGTATTGAAAAAGCAAAATGGATTATGAAACAAAAGCATATTATATTATGGTATCTGGTTGTATGCATAATGCACTACAACTACATGTTTATATACGATATCAGGTTGTATGAAAAATGCATTACAACTTTACGTGTACTTCAATTCAAATATGTGACCGTCCAGCCCAAAACAGCAGTAAATGCCAGCTCTTGTCATTTTCACTTTTTTAATTATTTGCAAAGACCATGCTTTAAGGATTAAAATGACACCTTAACGAACTTCACACGACTTCCAGAAGTCAAGTTATGGTCCGTCAAAGGTTGTCAGGGAGTAAAACGTATTACTGAGATAAACGCATTCAAAGATAAATAATCCCTATATTTTCTGTTGATCGTCTTAAGAATATGTCAATTTATTTCACATTTCCTATTATTTTCTTGAAATGAAACTTTGCTGGTATTTTGTAGTAAGCACTAGGACTGTGAATCTGTCAAAAAATCAATTTCGGCAAATAATGACCTTGACCTGTATTTTCACCTGTAGTGCAAAATGAACTTTCTGGCATTTACTGCTCATACGGGCTGGAAGGTCACATATTAGCTTTATAAATGGTATCATGTAGCTTTCATATCTTTCAATTTTTGGAACTACAAAATACGGTAGGTGTTTTGCTACCACTCGAATGGTAGGATGTTGGTTAGTGTGTTTGTTTGTTTGTTTGTTTTGTTATTCTTTAATATCACATATCATAGCTTTTCGAAATCAAAATACCTTACACTCGTATGTAATGTTTATCACTATTTTATAATGAAATCTATTTAGATACACAATCAAATGTGATTCAGCCTGATCATTATATCCAATTTTGAGTTCGAGACACACCCAGGTATGGTGGCACAAAATAGCTCTCCATTGACTTACTGTACAAAATGCATCCCCAAACACACCCGATAACTCATTATTAAAGCAACTGGTTTCTTCAACACTGGCTTTTCTTATTTGATTATGATCTCTTTAACCAAAAACATATGATGAAAAATATATACCATTAAGGCAAATTTTTCGCGATACCGTGCGATGCATGGTAATACCGCACCCATCACTGAAAGCCACATTTTGTGTTTCCAGAATCTCATGCATTTTTGAGAAAAGCCTTGAAAGTTTACCAAAGTACTCTGGAGATCAAATATGGCATCAGAACAACTTTAGATAATCCTATCTCCATGATTAGAACAAAATATACACAAAACATATTGCCCTTCTACACTTTTTGAGTTCCTCATTTAGGAGAGGGCAGTCAATTTTTCCGATTTTAGAAACGCCAGATAGCGACGCCAGTTTAGTGTGGTGGAACCTGTAGTAGACGTGTATTTTAAAAATGTTGTTGTAATATGTTCAAAACAATTGAAAAAAATTAAACTGCACGAGTAATGATAACAAACTTTACACAATGAAAGAAAAAAGAACCTTAAGTGCCTATTTATGTTTTATTCATATAGCCTACATGTATATGTGCTACTGATTAATAGATAAAGGATCCGACACACAAGACTATTCATATTTACTGCTCTTATTGTCTAGGGTGTACTGTCTACCCTGGACAAAATCAAGTACAAAAATAGTACAACATTCCTAAGGTGCACATTTGGAACACAATTATAGTACAGTTGTAGTACAAATATAGTACAAATTTGTGTACTATAAATGTACTCAAATTGTACTTAAATGATGTTCCATATGTGCACTTTAGGAATGTTGTACTATTTTTGTACTTGATTTTGTCCAGGGTACTGTATTATATCAAGGATATTTTTCTTTTCATCTACACGTACCATTTTTGTCGCAATTTCATGTGGTTTTTTTCATGCAAAACACGTTGTTGATATTTTTAGTATAAGCAGTAAGAAGTAAGTTTACATGCAGTTCGTTTTCACTGTTACTGATATCTGTGAATTGTACAATTCTGTTTAAGGTCAACTTTGCAAAATGTCAAGTTGCTTATACTCTGCTGTTCCATAGCACATGATTTTTGCACTACATCGCCT
>JXSR01S043189.1:5448-16788 GCA_000969725.1 Ophiothrix spiculata | reverse complement strand
CATATAAAAATTAAATATATATGATTTGTATCAACGTTACACAATTTGTAGCGATATCATGTTTCTAACAAATAGGTAAGAATTTTAAGCGAATGTGTGATGTTCATCTGATAGCATAAACCGCTTTATGGGTAACGAAATGTAAAGTACAGAACCAGGAAAGGTTTTTTATGGTCCATGGTATTAAAATGAAAACGAGGAATTCAACAGTAGGTAATCATTTCATATTCCATTAAATAAAAATGCTGAACGTATATACCAGTGTAAGATAAAAGTCTAGAATATCATGATGGGCTGTTGGGTTGACAATGGTTCCCATTTTTTTTTAAAGAAGGTAAATCATTCTTTTGTTCTAACACAATTTTAATTATCTATTACTTACTAATGGAAAAACTCTAATTTCGTTACTGAAAGATTATTGACAAAAAACCTTATTATTAAATGTGTTCATCCCATCTCTTGAAGAAAAAAGAAAGGTATTTGCCATAAATGTCACAGTAAAAGCAATCACTGTGATTAACCGCTCTGAAAACTAATCATTCAGATATTACAAATCCTACGATGATGATATCTTTGACACATGTTAAAAAAGTTGGTAGGCTAAGTATAATGAATTTATCTTAAAATTGATCATAATTTGCTCTGACATTTCATTAAAAATTGCTGGGTTTAATGAAGATAAACAATAGTGATTCTATTAATGAATGAGGCAGATTCATTTCCTGTTAATAAGAGCTCAAGCAGTGTTACGACTATATTACAATATATGATGGATGTCATATTGTAACCAGTCATTTGTGATTTGCTTCTGTTGAATCGTGAGAAGAAACCTTGCAAATTTATGAATGGGTACTGGGAGAATTTGATGTTTGTTATTGAAGGTATGATATATTGAAATGTATTGCATCAGTGGCATCAACAAATTTGTCATATGTTTATTGACTTGATTAATAACATGCTTGAAAAAAATGCAGTAGCATCGGGATACCAAAAAGAGCAGATCTTACATTTTAAATGTTATTAAATAATTTATTGCACACTAATGTCTAAATCAACATGCATTTTTAAAGTAAATAATACGACCTCATTCATATTTCATAATGGAAGGATACTGTTCTAAGGTACAGGTTTGCTCTTTTCAAATGAGATTGAGTAACAGAGGATGTGGTTATTTTTAACATTAACATGATTGAAATCCAAAGTTTATTTCAATGTTGACTCGATAACAAAAATGTGAAAGAAGGATAACAAAGTCATATAACATTTAAAAAGATCTTCCACTGGTCTTAAGGATCAGTGGAAGAACAACTTTGTTGAATCTTATCATACCGTATCAAAATAAAGTATCGAATGAATGAATGAATGAATGAATGAATGAATGAATGAATGAATGAATGAATGAATGAAAGAATGAAAAACGACATTTCTCCCAACAAAAACTTTTCTGGGGCAGATAACTGAACACGTGCGAGGCCATCAAGTGGATGTGGGGGCACCAAGAGAGAAGAAAGGCGGCAACAGAGTATCTATATTCAATTGGATAGGCTGTGCCATCAACATAAGAAGATATCAGGACCTTTCCATCATGCCTTGCTTCCGACGGGATTTTTTTGAACAGGCTGTCATGAATAGCTTTAGTGATAAAACATGTCTGAAATGCAAAATTGCGATGAGGCCTGGTAGCTGTGCTATATGTTTCATCACTAAAGATGTTCATGACAATCTGTACAAAATATCCCATTGGCATGATGGGAAGGTCCTGATAATTATCTTCTTTTGCTATCAACACTCAACACTCAACCCGGAATCAAGAAAGACACAATAACCGAAGTTTCAATTTCCCTATTCCCCAAACGAAAACATTTCGTCGATAAACACGAGCCCGGTAATCCGACAGATAATTCATGCTCATATCTTTACATTGCCTATGTTTATCATCTATCGCATGTTTTAATGCTCCTTCATAGACATGCTGTAGGATACAGATTATCTTATAGGCATCTTATAACGTTGTTACTTTAAGCGTTGCGCAATTCAAAGTTATATTTGTTGTATCACATGGAAGAAGTTCTTCTTAGAGCATGGCAAGTAATCACGCAGAACAGCAAAAGTTTTGGATTGTGAGGTAGTGCTTGCAAAAATCTAAAATTCAATCGTGTCAGTTCCAATTAAGCATACCTTTATCCATACTAAAATGTCAAAAATAAAAAGTATATCAAGATACTTCCTAAATGCATTTCTAAAAAATAAAGATTACAACCCGATTAAAACGTCATTAGCGCAAAGATTATGTTCCAATGAACGGTTTGCTATTCCTCCATTGAAAAAGGAAAGTAAGTTTTTGTAGCATTTAAAACAAATCAAATCGGTGGTGCCGTTTATAATGTAATTCACAAAGATGAAAAAATGTAAAAAGGGTTTTCAAAAGGTAAGCAGAAAAACGTGTATTAAACCAGCTTTGCTTCGAAAGAAAACTTTTCTGTTCTTATCATTGAGCACGTGCACAATCATCAAGGATACGTTGAGGTACTGAGGAGGTACTGGACATGGAGTATTTTCAACAATCAGTGAGGTACTATCATCTCCCAGCGATGGCATAATCGTCTCCTTACCATGTCTACACCCTTCATTGCGCTTTAACAATAAAATTCCTTTTTTACGGACAGTTGGTAATATTAAATAAATCAAATCAGTGCACGCGGAGGACAATTCAACCAGCAATCTCATCACCGCTATGCAACTTAAAATCCTGTCTTATTTTATCACTAGCAAGACCTTCCTTATCGCAAGACTAAGTTCAATCCCAAAGAAAAACTCAAATATTTAAACCGTCACCTAATATTTGAAAGATTTGAGGTAAATTGTTTCAATTCCATTCTGCCTTAATCCTAGTAGTCAATGTCAATCATTATTTCATTACAATTTAATGATCACATTTTAATATTTAGATCTCAATCAAGATCCTCTTTAAAGTGTATTGTAAAAACAAAGTTTAAAACCTCATCAATGCATTATTACGCAAAGATTATGTTCCACCCTGCAAATCCTTCCTCAATTCGAAGGGGATGTGAGTTTAAGACGCTGTAATCTATGCTGCATTTATATTAAATCCCTGTTTAATTTCAATATTGACTCGATAACGTCGTTATTAATGTCATCACACAGAGGTGAATAAAAGGGTATCGAAAGCATTCAAAAAGTCAAACAGTTCAGGTTGATGCCAATTGCTGATTTAAAACTGAAGATAAAATATTCCTTGAATATATTGACGATTCTCGTCTATGCATCTATAAATATATAAATTGTACAACAAATAATCTCTGAAATTACCAAAACTTATTCTAATTATTCTTATATCATCTGAGAATATGCAACAAGCATGACAAGTGTGGTGATATTTGTTGCGTGAACTTTATGATAATAGGCGTACTGAAATTGCTAACTTGATCAGTATTTTTTGTACAACAACATAACTAATATAATTCAAAAGTACAGCACAATTATAAAATATGATAACTCATAACCGATCTTGAACGCATCGTGTTAGGAAGTATGTTAGGAATCAAATTTACGTTGGCTAAACAAGTCTCATCATTTTCAAAATCCACAAAAACGTGCTGTACGTTGGAGCAAAAAAAGTCGTTTAATAAACAATGAACAATGACAATTTCTCCTCCATGTTTCTCGAATTCTCAGAATTAGGTTAACCAGCAAATGCTAAGGACAAACTAAGAGTCCCATAATCTTTTTACCATAAACGAACACGACAAATCTGTTCTAATTATGACAAAAATTTAATTATAAAGATTAGCTCTCAAGATATAAACGTAACGTGAATTACGTGATTCATGTGGAAGTCTTAAACACTCCAAAAACAGAGTGTGTTAGTGCCATACACTTGAATTTAACACTTTTTTAACATGAGCCAGAGTTCTGACTATCTTTAAATGTTGTAAACTAAAAATTAATGTATCGTTCATAATTTATTATGCAAAGATTATGTACTTACGTGCATTTTAACCTTAAACCTTAAATCCATTTCTTCATTTACGTTAAACAATCGAATTTTCCGAACATCATGAAATTATGAGGTTTCAAAAAAAAGGCATCAACTTTTTCGAAGTGGTCTGTTGACGTCATATTAAACTTGATAATAGACGTGAAATCACTAGTAAAGTTTCATGTATAAAGTAGAGACTCTATTCCATATGTACGCCAAATATTGTGATATTCTAACATGTGCAAGTATGCAAGTCTGACCTTCCGCTTCTATCGAAACTTCGTAATATCGCTACTCTGTGCCAGCTTTTTAAGATTTTTCACAATCTACCGTTTGTGCTTCTCCAAGTCCATTCCAGCCTCACTCCCGTTCTGGTCTACGTCATCTGAACTCATGTGCTGTGAACATTCCTTTCCGTCGTCTGACTCTTTCACAGAGATCCTTTTACTCTTATGCTCTATCACTTTGGAACTACTTACCTGAAACCATTGTTCAGTCCGCAACCCTTCAAGCCTTCAAATTGGACCATCTTCGTTAGTTTTCTTTCTTTAAATTAGTCTTGGCATGTTTTATCTTTTTCTTCCTTGTGTTATGTTTTTAGGGCATCCCTTTAATTTATTGTTCTTCAATATTGGGTTTTACTGTAGTATATAGAAAACCATTTCAAATATATGTTGCAGGACATGCAGGTAATACAAACACTTGAAAAGCGTTGAGAATGTTCATTCGCCAGACAGATGAGATTTTGAGCATTCCGAGAAATCTACATAAAGGCCCATAATATATTCGCTTACTACACATTTGGCACTCCATAAATTAATCAGTTTCTCTATTTAGAATTGGATCTGCGTGGTCATACAAAGTCTTTTCATTCCAGTAGCTAACGTTTTAATTCAGCTTCAAACATAGCTTTATATCTTCATAATACGCATAAGTATGCCATGTTGCACAAAATGAGAGTAAATAAGTCGTATGTTTACAAGAATATGCTCTTCTACATACGAACATATATAAGAATTGTAATAATCATAAGGTAAAATTTGCAATTTGGCACGCATTGCTGTGACAAATACGGAATTTAAGCTATAAAAACCTGAAGATGAAAGGATTTTTACTTTTTGTTTGTTTTTTAAGGAATCATAGAGACCATTGAATTGTGACTCTTGTTGACGCTATAAAAGTATCAGGCAGAATATATATTTCACAGACAAAATATAGCGTTAAAAGGCTTTTTCACATTGGATAGTAATTAACAATCTAGTCTTACGAAGGCTACTTTTCTTTAACGCAAGTCAACTTTCAATGTAAAGGCACGATCATAAAAGTTTATTATGATTAAGCAACTCAACACACTTTTGGACTTTTTCTTTTTCTTTTCTATTATGTAATATGTGTAACTTAAAAAAGTTCAGGTGTAAACTTTTTCTAATTTTCGGCTTTTTATATGCACTTGTACCTTCAAAAAATGTAACTTTAATTTCCCATGTTTTATGTTCTTTAAAAGCTGACACAAAAGATATTGCGATCACATGCTATTCATTATATATGAATAACTGCGTATTACTTGACGCGAGTGAAATTGTACAACAATAATGCACTGCGTGCTGAAGTTGAAGTTGTCCGCACTCACGAGGCGCAGCCGAGTGAGTTGGACAATTTCGACTTCAGCACAAAGTGCATTATTTTTGTACAATTTGCGCCAAGTAAAGAACAGCTTTTAATCTAATTCATGCACGACAATGATTAGAATATAATTGCAAAGAAGTTAAAGGGTAGATTATTTTAAAATGTTTTGCTATTTCAATAAAACATAGAAAATACAACCATCTATCGTCCCATGTTAATCGTTGTAATTTACATATACCTTTCTTTTAAAATGAAACTTGCCATACAGGCGCGAACATGTTACGCGAACGCGTACATGGAATTGTGCAACGCACTACACGATACGCAGCGTGCAAAAAGACGAGATTACCACTTAAGTGACAAAGGTATGTCCTACCCGTTGGTGCCCGGGGGGGGGGGGATTCCTAGGGACCCCCCTAAAAAAACACCCTTCTGGTATGAATTTTACGTTGAAAGTCTGGTCAATGTTAAAGCATGTAATAAGGACCAAAATACAGAAAATAAATTGAAACTCGGATGAACCGTTTCAAAATGGCGGCCATTAAACACATGTTTGTGTCACGTCAAAAATTGTCCTGCCAAAATTTCAAAAACCGCGTTCCCGAAGGAATTGTCGCATGAAATGTTTTCTCAAATTTGCACATTGCAAGTACAGTTACATTGCAAAAATAAAATTATAAAAAAGTTATTCGGTTTCAATTTTATAAGCAAAACAAATTTGAACAGCGCCCTCGAAAAATCACTTTATGCTAATTAGCACGAAAACGATTGGATCGATTTGATTTTTTTTTGCCACTGAGGGACCCGCTGCGTTAAGTTTGACAATTAAACCTGTTGTAGGGCCCCTAGGAACTCCCCTTGGTCACTTAAGTGTTAATGAATGCGTATCAGTTACCAACTGTCCAATAAGATTTACAATTTCAACGCGAAAGAAACGCAGAGTGTATGAAATTAATGAGGGATAATCCGGCATTTATATGTTTCTCAGTATTTTAACAGGTAAAAATGTAATGGAGGTTTTAATAGTACAATATATTAAAACACAATTCAACAATGCTTTCTTAAACCGACTTCCCCCAAGATCTCTTGTTTTCAACAAAAACACATTCAACAAGTTTAAATTGGAACACCAGTAAAAGACTGTATTCATTATCTTGCAAAGCACGCAATAGTTATCCTTATTAAACGTACAGCTCATTACAGATCATTGCTTCAAAGAGTATTATATGACTCTGAAATAACATTAACCAGCTTTGATTGACTTTGATTTACCTAATAAGAAAGTAATACCTATATCACATGCATTGATTAACCAATAAACGATAGGAATGCATGTACATTATCACTAGGTAGAACCCTCCTAATCTTAATTCTGAGGTTTTGTATTTTCTAATTCCATAATCTCATAGATGGAGGATAAGCAAAAAATGTTATTAATGTAGGACGTAAAGTCAGTTTTTAACACATTTAAAAACTCAGTAGGATGGTTTCTTTTATGTAATAGTTTTTTGTTCTCTACTGCCGATAAATGTTATCTAACTTACATGTGTTGTTTTATTCAATACAAATTTTATTTTATTTATTTCATACAATCAAAAGTAATACCATTAATTGAAAATTTAGTCGTTGTTAGGATAATTTTACTCCAAAAACTACAACACTTAAATTTAGTCACAAACAACACCGTTAACACTTGAACCGTGACCAGTTGGTGAAATAATTTTTGCAAAGATATGAAGCCAACTTTGTCTGTTCCATGCTAGTCTATATTTATCTTACACCTTAAATAGCAATATTTTTTACATTACATATTGATTATCACTTTTTAATATCTCAATCTTGATTCTTCATTATTGTATTATAAAAAGGTTCACAACCTCATTCACGTAGTTTACGCAAAGATAATGTTCCACCCTGCTAATCTGTTCTAGACTCAAAGGAGATTTGAGTCAAAGATGCTTTAAGCTATGCTGCATTTATATTTTATCCCAGTTTAATTTCAATATTAGCTCGATAACGTCGTTATTGATGCCATCACAAAAGGGTGAATAAAAGGGCAACAAAGCATTCACAAAGTCAACCAGTTTAGTTTGATGTTAACAACAATTTCAGTGGCGTACTACGCTTTCAATATTGGCGGTGCAAATGTTGGAGGTTAACTGAAAACGGATATAAAAGACGGTACATCCATTTTGTCAACATAGCTATCAAAAACGTGTCAATAAAAAAAAGGGGGTGGGTGGGTGTTTGCAACCCCCTTAGGTTTTTCCCCGCTGCACGAAAAAGAAAGAGCAACCGATCCCAGGGTTTTGGAAAATCTCTTTTACATCCTTTGTGATCATTTTGATGAAAAAAATAGGGGGGAGGGGTACCACCTAAGGTGGGGTTAGGGTAGACCGTCAAAGTTTGGGTGTAGATGGGGATTGTTGCAACCCGGTGACATTTTTGACAATTTTTAATCGTCATTTTGAAAAATATATGAATTCTATGCTTCATAGGGGGTTCTGTTCCAAAAATTTAAGGGGGGTGTAACAACCCCCAGCCATTTTGTTAGACGAGGGTTAAAGATTTTTCACATTTTTTCTAACAATACCATGGAGTATCGACAATGTAATATGGTGGTGCCAACTCAAAAGGTGCATAATCTCTGGTTACGTCACCTAGTCTTTATTCCAAGATTAAGATCTATAATATTCCTTTATCTATAATATAGTTAAATCTAAAATGTTACCTTCATGAATCTATAACTTTGTAAATCAGCATTAACGTGCTATACAAGGGTAACAATAGAGTAAATCGTTCTTCACAAAACATTCAAAATAGCTCATTTAGGGATGATACTTAGGAGAAGGTGAGACAGCGAATGCGAAGGGCAATTCAGCAGCTTGGTAATATTTGTTTTAGCTAACACACTGTTTCATAAACAAGATAATTTTTTTCAAGATATGAAAAAAAATTATACAACATAAAGATTAGCATTTAGATATAAACCACAATCCGATATATGTAAAAAATCCTAAATCCAATTTCACATTGGTATAATCTAATCTAAAATATTTATTGCATTTCATAATCAATGATAACATTTTATATCGTTGTTTATATTCTGATACTTCTTTAATGTTTATTAAAACTATAGCATTACAACCACATTTATTTTAAAAAAATTGTTTTATACGATTATGTTCTAACGTGTGAATAAACCTTCTTTGATTCAAAGCGAAAGTGAGTCCAGAATGCAGCAATCTTTGATACTTTTTTGTAAAATCTAAGATATATTTCAATATTAACTCGATGACGCCGTTTATTCACTAGATGAGGAAAAAAATAAAGAAGTCAAACAGTTAGTTGAGATGGTTGATGTAAACCGGTAATGGTGAAAAGTGTTGCTGTTCCAACAACTGATTTTTAAAGCAGTGTTTGGAAAGGGATTAGTATGATTAAGAAATATTTATTCTATATTATTAATTTCAAATTATGAAATTTACCTTCAATCACATATGGCTTTATTCATTTTATTTTATACATTTTCAAAACCAGCCTAACATGCCTAAGCATGCTATGCAAAACAAACATTAGAGTAAACAAGTATGTCCACAGGAATGCATCCTTTTACCAACAAACATAGCAAGTGTAATATTTAAAACACCTAGATTTTCAATTTGGCACGAATGGCTGTGACATATAAGGAATTCATGCATTTTTAAACAAATGCGGATTAAACGACTTTTGTCCTTCTTTACGAAAATCATTAATGCTGCTACTTTATCGTGTATATTTTTAGACAAGAAAAAACACAGGTTCAATACTTCAAAACAATTTGATAGCAATAAACAATCAGGTCTCTCAAGGGTTACTAAGAGGAGTAATCATGTGTATCCCATCATACTGAAGAAATGCCCATAAATTAAATATACCTGTCATAATCTTGCATTTTGGGTATGTTTCATCACATGCTACTCACTTGACTTCCTGTACAAAATTTCCCATAGGAAGCAATGTATGATGGGATACAATTATTATCTTCTCTTAGGGTTACTTATTTTAACGCACGCCATTTTAATGGTAAAATAATGTTAAACACAAGTTTAACTTCAAAAAGTTTAATTTAGTTTATCCCTTTTCAGCTTTACAAAAATATTAATAAACTCTTATTGCTTTAATAATGAATGTTTGACTTTTCCCTGATATGATATAATTGAAAACTTACACACACAACACAGAAAAAGAAGACTCCATCGTACGTACATTGTTAATAAGGAATAATCCTATTACTGCTAATACTTTTCTTCATATTTAAATAAGTGAAAATGTGAGCTTCATGTAATGCAATGTAAATCAAAGACCTCATCAGAAACACTTTGTTAAATCGACTTTCCCGAGTACAATACACAACACATATTCAACAGGTTTAAATTAGAATACAGGTAAAAGACAATATACATTATCTTTAAACACGTAAAAACTATTCTTATCAAAGATACAGCTCATTAAATATCTCTTATTGGTGTAAGCCAACTCTTATTGGTGTAAGCCATACTTAAGTATGGCTCTGAAATAACAGTTATTAGCTTTGATTACATTTGATCTTGATGAAGGTATCGACAACATAATGCTAACGTTAGATGCAATACATAAGTGATTAAGCGTTAAGCACACAGGTATGATTGTGGAATAAAACAGTCTTAGTCTTAGCGCCTAATATTTCCTGTGGCCCATGTTGAATGATTTATCTTATAGAGTGGGGATTAGCATTAACACAATATAATTATATATAGCAAAATTATAAAATGAAATTGAGCTTTTCAGAAATATGGATATTTATTACGTTGTAAAATTTAAAAAAGAGCAGTTTTGTACAATATTTATTTAGATTTTCAATTGCCTGTGTCTCCATCGTCAGGAATACGGTATTTGAATAGAGAAAACAACACATGTATGAACGTTTTCAATACAGTTAACACGTCTGCAATACAACAACAAGTAAGTTTATCTATAAATTTTGAAATAAATTTAACATCAGTCGAAAAAAAAATTCTGCAATTGGAATCTGCACTTTACTAAGGCTTTATAGACTCTTATATGAAGAGTTATTAGAAGATAATTATATATCCTTTTTAATCAGCTTCCAAATATAGAGACTTAAATCAATCAATCAAAAACAAACACGACACTATTAGTTATCCCCTGTTTGTTCATGCAATACGAGAAAATATTAATGGTTTGGGTTCGTATCACACGAGGCTGAAAGCCGAGTGTGATACGAGCCCAAACCATTAATATTTTCCGTATTGCATAAGAACAAACAGGGGGTAACGAATTTATCACTCAGTTAACATGAATTTTTGTAGTAAAAACTTAAAAATACCAATTAAATGCTCGGGAAATAGTTTTGTTTTACAATTTTCATAATGATATGATCAATTTAGTTTTAAAGTTTTCCAAGCTTGATTGACAGTTAAGCGCGTCGTTTCTATCTACATCGCGTAGTACAACGCGTTTCAGTTAGTCTCGAAAAACTCATCAACCGCGCGCTTTGTAATACAACTATCTTGCTCCAAAAGCGACACGAGTTGGACTGGTAAAAGAGCTGTATGATACGGGTTTTCGTATCACATAGAGGATTTCGTATCATATAGAGCTCTGAATTTTTATGCGGTACGGAAATATCCTTTTCAGTTATTAACCAATGAAATTGTTGTATTTTTATCTTC
>JXSR01S043186.1:21073-34059 GCA_000969725.1 Ophiothrix spiculata | reverse complement strand
TTCACACATGACTTGCACTTTAACACTAATTGCTCGTGTGCGAGACACCCACTACGCAGGTGACTTGAAATCACTTTTAGTCATGAGTGAGCACTTTTTAATTGTGTTCACACACTTGTAATTAGTGTGTGAGCAGCTCATGAGTGGGAATATAGTCATGTGTGAACATGCCCCAAGTTTATGTGTGGCCATGCATTTTGAACTCACCACCCATAGTGTTACATTACATAGAGTTTTGACACCAATCAAGACACAATTTAGTATATTTTTAAAATTATCTATCTTCAGCTAGTTAAAAGTATATATTTTTGGAATGGAAAGTTATAATTGTTTCCCCCTCCCTTCAAAATATTCTTTAAAATTAAGTTAAGTTGATAATGAACCCTAAATATTACAAATGTAAATAGCTTTGAATCCCAAACTGTTGGTTTTTATATTCAACAGAATTGACCATTGGGACAACGAGAAAGAGCGTGTTGTCATTCTGACTGAAAACTGTATGCTGATTGTGAAATATGACTTTGTCGCCAGTAAACTGCTGGACTGCAAGCGTATCGGTCATGCAACCATTGACACCATACAGGAAGGGGTGTTTGCTTATCCTGAGAAGACCTTGGTCAAGTAAGTGTTCTGATTTATTTTAAGATCAGTGATGATGATGATCTGAGCCCATATTCATGAAACACTGGAACTCAAGTTGCCAACTAACCTATTATCTACTTGTCAAAATATGACAAGTAGACAATGGGTTAGCTGTAGGCTAGAGTTAGCAGCATTTCATGAATATGGGCCCAGGAGGATATATTTATGAAAGATGACTACTTGTTAATATTTAAGTCTCTGAATTAGAAGTCTTCTGCACATGATAAACCACTATGTAATTAAGCTATTAATAGCCTCTCTGGCCCCGCTACGTGGCATAGGATCCGTAATATTGATATGTAATTGCCCCAATTACAGCTCCGGGTACAGTCCAGCAAGACGGAGGACATCTTTCAGTTACAACCTGATGGCCCCGCCGATTGACCAATGAGTGACAGGCCAATATGCCTGACCAGACATTTAAAAAAAAAAACACACACCCCAAATTTAATTCCACATGTATTAGAATAGGAAAGCATGCATGTGCTTTTTGTCCATTTTTTCTATGGTAAAACAATTTTTGGCAAAATGCTCTTGAAAATGCTTTCAGAGAGGCACATTCCATCATTTTATGCTGTTTTACTAAAATCCATTTTTGATCAAATCTTATAGTATTGCTTTAATAATAAAAATTTCAATGCAGCTTCCAATAAGTGACAGGCTAATGTGCCCAACCAGATATTTAAAAAACCCACACACGCACACATCAGGTAAATAATAAATTTTCAATGCAGTGTTATAAACACCAAATCTTGCACCTGCTTTTGCTTCATATTACCTTAATATGGTATAAATATGTGTTCTGGTATGCAACATTAAATTAATTCTTGTAAGTAATGCCAAGGAGAATAATTGTTATTTCTATTTTACAGACCACGTGATGGCCAGGGTTTGAGGTTGTATTGGAACAAAGGTCGTCAGCCATCTTTTGCTGAACGCTGGAACCCGTTTTGTGAAACCATTCCATGGGCAACATTTACCAATCATCCATTGGAGCATAGCGACGCAAGGGACAAATCTAGCTACCAGGTATTGACAAATTTGTGAGATGTCATATTGTGACCTCTGTCACAAAGCACATAGTATAAACAAAATTTGATTACTCAAAGATTTTTGCCTTTGTGCCCTTTCTATGTATAAGAAGCTTTTGTTGGACACACCTGGTTGGACATATGTCTGGTAAACATCAAGGAAAATAGAACTTTGATTGAATTGTTCAACAAATGTATTAAGAGATGTCCACAATATCCATAATATTTCCATGTTGTTGCCACACATAGTGCCTATATCATGCTTAACAGTCCATGCTTTCTTATGCATGCACATTTGAAATTCTTAAAAACTGCATAAAATGAATGCAATAACTCTTTTGTTCTGGAATTCTTCTTCCGAAGGTTGCCATGTTTAGATGGAATAAATACACCATAAGTGCATGAAAAGAACTGGTAAAAATTCATTTTAAACAGCTGGTTCAACCCTGGCTAAAAAACTTGTTTTATTCCCCTTTTGGATGGAAAGCCGCAGGAAACAACTCGCAAAAGGATTGAAATCACCCAGTTGGAAATAAAATGAATAAACATAAATGGATTTCCAAAAGAGTTCTTTTGTGAAAATCCACTTACTATTTTTGGTAGTGACGTTTCACACCCTGCTTTCTCAAACTGTACTGGCAGCCGATGTTGGTCTTGTAGTTGTGACGTCATCAACAGATGACGTCAAAATCAGCTGATCGTATAGGTGACTGAGTTGATAGGCCCCCTCGTCTTCATTCATGAGATTTTCTTGCTGTTGTTGTTCCTCCCTTTTCTCCTGATCCAGATTGATTCCCGTATCCTCCGTGTATTTTCACATTGTCTCTTGCAAGTAATATTGATTCCCCCAAGTTAATGATATGGTTATTGTCCGCTACGTGATCCGCGATGGCTGATTTGCAATCTGTCGATTCCGACTCCTTTTTCGCGGCTCTGGTAAATTTCTTCGGAGCAACTTTTTCCGATTCCACTTTGTGTTCTTGTTTCCTACATCAAAAAAGCCGTCCCGTTTCGCCAATGTAGACTTTGTCACAGCTCTTGCAAGGAATTTGGTATACACAGCCAGCAATATTTTCCAAGTCCCGTTTATCCTGGGGGCCTATCAACTCGGTCACCTATACGATCAGCTGATTTTGACGTCATCTGTTGATGACAAGACCAACATCGGCTGCCAGTACAGTTTGAGAAAGCACCCTGTGAGGGTGTGAAACGTCACTACCAAAAAATAGTAAGTGGATTTTCACAAAAGAACTCTTTTGGAAATGTTTACTGCAAAATCCTGATGAATCTATTCAACATAGATGGATGTCAAAGCAGCTGCCAGCGGCTTCCCGTCCAGTTTGTTAAATTTTACCTGCTGCTTGGTGGCTTCCTGGAGTGAAAGAGTTAAATGTAGTTTAGGAATTTTGATGTGTTGCATGGTTGAACTTATAGGTTACTACATTGTTTTAAAATTAATATTGGATGACATTTTTGGTAAACAATATTGTATTTATTGCAAAATTTCAGATCAGTAGCTTCAAAACAGCGGCGATTCAAGCCATCAACGCACACCGACAGAAACCAGGCTCCCCGGCATCACAACTTCCTCCGATAAGCGAAATAAATGCACCATTGGAATGCGACATCATGGTAGGCGCAACTTCATCTGTGTGGAACCAAAGTAGGTTGGGCTTCTTCCGTGAGAGAGGCGGAGTTAGCTTCTAGGGAGAGTGATGAATGTTCCAGTTATTCCAGTGTAATTCAACTATTTATGACAATAATATCCATAAAAACGTAATAAAGAATTCTCTTTGAAGTGTCGTTATCCGTAAATCTGTAATACAAGATCGCTGTTTTGTGAAATAGTGGTTGGTATCGGTGGAATATATTACATAGTGTCCATACTGTAAAACATAATTTACTTTTTAGAAACTTGCCTTATTTTGAACACTCAGATGTTATACTGTATGGTGATTCCATCTCACCTCAAATACTGTACTTTATCCAAACAAATTTTGCTGAAAAATATTTTACATTGTTTATAAATTATAACACCTTTTATATTTTCAAATTTGTAGGTATTGTAAGGCATTCTCCGTGCAGGCCTCAAATGCAAGGCCAACAATTTTACACTGCCTATATCAAACTTATCACAAGAATCATTTAAATGAGGCCATATATAACTATAGATTATCTAGTAACTTTCGATGATCCAAAGATAATCTTGTTTTATTGTTTAAAGTATACAAGATCAAATAGTGGTAAAACTTGTATTAAAGTGACAAAGCCCTGATAGTGGTACTAAAACAATAAAACAAAGTCTGTTGTAGTGAAAACACAATACAAGGTGTATCAAAATTCTTTATACCCTGATCTGGTATACATTTCGGAATATTTTTCAAAATGATGAGAATAAAATTTGGATAAAAATACTGAAATATTCAATTTTTGTGTAGTTTTAACTTGTCTAAGAATTTTATTTCATGGCAACAGCATGTTGTATTCAAATGTTACATGCTTTTAAAGAAAGATAGTGTTTTTGTCGAAATGCGTGTGTTTGAGCATTGAATTGATTTAACCTTCCTGACAGATACATTATACCTTTGGGTTATTTTTCTGCTGCATAAAAATGCAAAAAACAACTGACCCTGGACATTTTAGCAATTATAAATTAATCCATTGCGATCAATCTTATGAAAAAAAATCGGAAGATTCTTCATTAGATGGGAGAAAGATAAGCCGTCAGAGTTCAGGTGTGGGACAGGTTTGTGGTTGTCACTAAGCTTAGTTGTCACTGCGAATAATTTCAATTTGTTATTTTGAAAATATCAAAATACACTTGAGCTGAAACTTACAAGAAATGTTAAAAGTGTCATCGTTATTCTGTAAAAGCAAAAACACCCATGAAATTCTGATATTTTAGAATTTTTGTAGCAAAATTGTGATTTTTCACATTTTCCCCGAAAAATCGCAATTTTCAGATTTATGACGTCATAAATACGTAACATCTTGATCGATTTATATAATTAATTTGTCATGAATGGATAGAATAGACCCTTAGCTATACTATTGTATTAAATAAGCCCACTTTATGGTTGTCAATATCGAAGATATACGGGAACATTAACCACCCTTTTTGGACACCATGTGACAGGAACTAGCATCGGTAGACAAAGGTTAGTGTGTATGGTATTTGTGTAAATCTGCAATCATCCATTAATGACTATAACTCTTTAAAACAGTGTTCAATTGCCTTGAAACTTTCAGATTATAAAGATGAGATATTTTGCCACTCACCTATAACAAAAACTGTCAAATTGAAAAGCTCCTTCTATCTTTAATATTTTTTTGAAAATAAAACACCTCTGGGTACAAAGAATTTTGATACACCCAGTATGAATTTCAAAGTCATTGTCATAATTCCTCAGACAGTTCTCAGCCTCATTTGTAATGAATGTATCCCGCACTCTTGACTTTTTTTTTGTTCAGTGTTCGAGTAACTATGGCACCGCCTTTAGTTCAGGGGTGTAATTAAGAATTGGCCTTTATTGGGTCTGGTATATGGAGATTTGAGTTTGAGATAGTATTCACCATACAGTAAATCAATTATCATGGCAAGTTTCTAAGCCTTCATGTACATTTTTGTTGCATTAAATCATATTCCTTGTATTATTGCATTTCTAAAGTGCTTAATAAATTCTCAATCTAAATCTGATCTACTGGATTTGCTTGGGGTTGATTACAACCATTTAAAGCCATATTGCGGATGCATCTTCAAGTTGAAATCTTGTTTTCTGGCAATTGGTTTGTGACAAGTAAAGGGTTAATGAATTAATGTAGTCGATCGTCCATTGAGCTTCCTTGAAGATATTTCCTATAGATAGGACACAAATGGTGGCCTTCTCTAGGTCAGATTTACTTTCAAGAACTAGCTTACTCCCTGAATAATTTAGAACATTCATATTTCTAGAGAAAATTTATATTGTGTTATATACAACATTGCCATAAGCAAATATACAACTCCCACAAGTTCTGTAAACTATCTACGAATTTGAGCAGTGAACAAATGGCATAGAGATATGTTCCCTCCTGAAAATAGAATAAAATATGATAATACTTATTTTTGTGAAACGTTAAAAGTTCACCTTCAAATTTCACAAGCATATAACATCATGAAGATTAGAAAATAATACTTGAAACCTTAATATCAAAATATTAACTTTTGATGAAGGTATATGTCTTGTCATGAAACATGACATATGATGAAATAATGAATGTTTTTGTAAATATGTATTTCAAGATTTTTTCTATTTATTTACTTTAACCAAAGTTATCATACAGTACATTTGTCAACAAAGTGTAGTTTGTAGAAAAAAATTGTACACATTTGATCTAGCTGTCAATATTAGAAGTGGATGGACTTTTATCACAGGAAAAGATTATTTGTTTGTTTTCTCTAGAGGTCAGTTAATGTTATGTGTAAATCAAGTTTGTTTAACTAAAAGTCACTATTCCTTGAATGATGTAATTATCAGATCCAGAGTGCAGGGTTAACCAGCAAAATCAGATGCTTGCATTAACATGCATTGGGACCCTGCACTCTGTTTATTTGTTTACATTGTTTGAGAAATGAACAAACAATTTTAAGGGCCTAAACATTCGCACATAAAACTGATGTAAAGTAGGTATCATTGGGTAAAAGTAAATCTTGCAGTACCCAGTAGGTTGAATGTGAAGTTAGAATTTTTTTATGTTGTATGTCTCTATGTTTGTATTTCTTCTAAACGTTTCAAAGATTGATTAAAATTTCTTTATTTTCATATGTATGTTAAAAGTAAAAAAAATATTATAACAAAACATTATTAAAAATTGTTATAGAAAAGAAATTATTACAAAAACAAGATTTTTAAATATTGTAGTCTAAAAAAGTAACTTAAAAGTGAAGGCAACTTGGTAAAAAGCTGGTATAAATAGTGTCATACACTACACAAGTACTGAATGATTTTAAGAGGTTGTGTCCATGTACAATAAGGGGAATTGACACCGGAACAGCACTTATAATAGCAAAGTTATAGGTTAAATCTTTCAATGTCTTTCTTGTGAAAAGTGATTACTTAAATTTTAAGCATTGTATAATAATTTTTGATTTGGGGACTGTAGTGTACATCTGATAAATATCAGTAAATCTTTTGGGACATATCCATATAGAGTAACATTGTGACCATATATATGATTTGTCAGTGAAAAAACATAAGAAAAGGACAATTTCTAAAATTAGATTCAGATCAGAACGGTTAAACGGTATTGGGTATGATGATAAACATATATGGAACTTCATAGGGGGTCACGGTATGTGTTGGTGATGGGAAGTTATTTGATTTTGGGTGTGTCCCTAAGATCTTATGGTGCTCGTCCTTCTGCAGGTTCTAGCAGGGAATCATGGGATTTGGTATTCAGTTACAAACCATTCGTAGTTTAGAAATGGCTGTAATGGCTTGGTGTCATGTTCATGTGTATTTTGCATGCAGGCATGAGTTTTTTAGGGTGTTTTGGTTACCTTGTAAGGTATAGGTACAAAATATATTAATATATATTTGTATTTCAACTTTGATTAGTTTATTAAAAATGATGGTTATTGCAAGTTTCAAGTCCTTCCATGATAGTGTATCATGAATGTTATTTTGGTAAATTGTTCACCTTCATGTAAAGTATACTATTGTAATATTATTTTCTACATAATTCACAAAAAGGTAGTATCTAGATTTGCACAGAGTCCATTCGAATCTCACTTCACACATTGAACCTGTAGGGGATTTTTTTTTGGTAAAAAATGATATATCTCTTATGTATTTGTATTCAAATGTTTGATGTTAAATGTGTAGGTACTAGTAAAAGTAAAACTTTGACTTATGGTGGGTTCAAAATTTGTCAATATTTATTGCTCTATATCTACCGAAAGAACATGGCATTTACAACAAACACATGATACCAGTGCTGTGCTTCACGCTTTAGAAACTGTGTCTCGTTAGATGTTGAGAGATGCATAATGATGGACTTTGAACACTCTATTACTATATTATACTTGTGTATGTAAATATAAACAGTCTGTGCCTCCTATAGGTAACTACATTGTAGGTTTAACCTGTTACATCTTTACATAGGTATAAATTTATTTGATTATTTGAATCCAAAGACAAATAAGACATGTGCTTTTGGAGTAGCTTAGCTCATTTATCTTTCAATTATTCAAAATATTCCTTTTTTGTATTTTCATGGATGAAAATTGCCATAACAAAATGTCTCTATGTAGGTACTTTCAATCCATACAAAGCGAGCCATGAATCATTTCTCTTTTCCTCAGGAAACACACAATCCTTGTGCTTTCCTGCATTCTTCCTGAGTAGATAAATGCAATGAAGATAACACCTTCCATGAGGAAATCTATCTTCAAAGGGCTGCAAGGTCTTATTAAGGTAGCAAATGTCCTTGAACTTTAATTCACTACAAGGTGAAAATTCAATGTACCTCCTGAACTTTTACTAGAACTCAAAATCATTGAATCTGTTATCAATTGTAAAACGAGCACTCACTTAGATATGGTATATGTACTCTAAAGAACCACAGAAATCACTCAAGACTTTGTTAATATGGATGCTTCTACTGTAGTTCCCTTAAATGAGACATTTTGCATTATGGCAAAACAAACTTTTTCTTGCCTAGATATAGTTTATTTGAAATCATTCCTTGACCTTGGCCATGTTTTCATTGTTTTTGGTACAATTGTTCAAACTAAAGATTGGTTGTATCAATTGATCTGTCTATTGTTAAAGTATCCAAACATTTTAACGGGATTCTCAAAATACAAGGGTTAAAACTGTTTACTCCAATGTCCAAATTAATTCTTGAACAACATAATTTTGCACCCACCTTCAGTGTCCCATGTGTAATACTAGCATGTGTCTATAGCCCCTATGAATTTTTGTTTTGCCTATAGTATATTCATCAATGTATGGTCATCAGAGACTACTGTCAAGCAGACGTTTATATCCCAAACTTAATTGCTGTCATTTTATATTTGATGATTATGTCAGAATCGGCAAGATTTGTTTAAGGAATCAATTTGACAATAATACAGTATTTTTATTTATTAAGTTTCCCTGCGTACTGCATTGTGTAAATCTGAGCATAACGCGTGCAATCGTCGGTGCTTCACGAGCACTGGAATTTCACCAATTAAGTACTGTAATATGTACGTAAACGAGTTGACTTTCACGCAAACCACGGAATCAATAAGCGTTGACTTTCACGCACACCACGGTAGCAGTAAGCGTTGTACTCTGAACGTAGAAACTTAATTCTTAAAAATACTGTAATGATGGGTGACCAAAACCCCATCCATTGGCTCATATGCACTTTAAAATCATGCTATGACTTAACACTAATTGCTAGTTTTTATACTCACTCTGATAATGATTGACATTCTCAATCTAAACACTGGCTCACACTAGAACAAATAGACGAAATGACAAGTGATGTACTTACATACTGTAATTTTGTACCAGTCATTCTTGTTACCACCTTTTGATGCCAACTAATTTGCTAGTTACCTGACAGCTGAAGTCTTTTCTCATCACTTTACATCCATAATTTTGTGATTCTCACGTTGGTCACCTGATTGCTGATAATTTGTCATTGTGTGAGCTCAGCTTTAACTTCAAACTCGTATTCATTTATGTTACACTGCCACAGCATAAAGTAGATATCAGAAATTCTGATTTTGTATTTGACAATCATCTAGAGATTTTCTCGAAAGGAAAACAAGTTTCATCAAGGCGCAAACGATGGCTAGTGAAATAAATTGGTATCTGGCAGAGACTGAAATCCTGATTTCAGAAAATCTGTTACCATTTTCATTTATTTATTTTTATTTCCAGCCAGTTTCAAAGTTTTTTTGCCAAATTTTACAAGCCTCTTCTTGATTTGTTTTGGTGGTACTCACTGATATTTCTGATATAGGTTTTCATTGAACGTGAATCAACAATGATACATAATATGGCAAGGAACCTGTATTATTTGAAGTTCTGAAATATGTGCAATTTACTTTTTTTTTTGTAAGTTGTGTAGTTACCTATGTCAAGTATAAAGGTATCCAATATTAAAAGAGTAAAACCTATAAGAAACAAAAGTTGTGTAGTTTTTCTTGTGTGTTATTGAGTCAGTTTATACTTATGAGCTACCAAATATTTGGTGAAACAAGTCATAAGGCCGAACCATAGTCGGCCTCCAAACAACTTTTTTCCTACCAAACATTTGGTCGTGACGTCACCAAATATTTGCCATCGAACTTAAAGTATGAACGGGTAGCAAACATTTGGTCCAATGTATATGGCAATTCAATAACATGTGCAATCTAGTGCGAAATTTTATTTGGTCTCAACTCAGTGTTGAAGTTATTTTGTTTGGAGTCACTCGTCATTTTGACGTCACAACCAAATGTTTGTAGCTAAAATTTTGTTTGGAGGCCGACTATGATTTGGGTTATCTAATGTATAATTCCAATGTATTTTCTAATAATAACCGAGGCTTGGTAATGAAAAATCAATACATACACTTTAGGAGTATTTGGTGTCAAATGTTTGGTGGTTTGCAACACCAAGCATCAGTTATTGATTAGAAGATGCATTGGAATTAATGTATTAGCGGTTAGAGCACGGGTCTCGTAATACAGAGGTTGTGGGTTCGAGCCCTGGGCGCGGCGGTTTTCATTTCCTTGGGCAAGAAACTTTACTTACTCCATGGTTCGGAAGTCACGTTAAGCCATTGGTCCCCTGTACGAATAGTCTCCTTCATGGGCCCGGGTATGCATGTCATGACATGCAAGTACACTGTAAATTGATTGATTAACAAGAAGTGTAACTGATCATATCTCTTACCACATTGGCCTTTTCCATTAGAAATCAATGGAGTTATCCCTGGAACAAAAGGTTTCAGACCTGATGGTGTTCAGTGAATGATCTATTACACATCTCTATTATACATGTGTATAAGATCATTCATCTGGAAAGACCCAGGTCTTAAAATATTTGGTTCTAGGGATTGTTCCTCGTGCAAATATAGCCTTGTGGTTCTCAACCTTTGAAATATATATTCCAGCTGAAAATGCATTTGAATGTTAGTTTCCATTTAGAATTGATTGATTTAATTAAAAGGCTAGATTTTTTTCTAAAAGTCTCTTAAAGCAATACTATAAGATTTTGATCAAAAATTGTTTATAGTAAAAACAGCATAAAATGGAGGAATGTGACTATCTAAAAGCATTTTCAAGTGTATTTTGTGAAAAAAATTGTTTTAACATCAAAAAATGGATAAAAAGCACATGCATGCTTTCCTATACTAATACATGTGGAAATAAATTCGGGATCCCGAATTTAATTCAACAAATGGCCATCACAGAAAAAGTAATCATCTTTGAGCCAAATCGTTTGGAGGGTATTCATATCCACCAAAAACAAACCCAATAAGCCAAAAAAATAAAAATTCATGGGTGACAGGGGGTGCTTCATTTTTAACACCTTATAGTATTGCTTTAATTGGGATCTAAAAAGTTTTGTTAGGATCCAAAACACAGAAATCATCAACAATCGCTAACTTGAACCCGCTAGGGAAGCAGGTTAGAGCATGTCCTCCTAAGAAAATTTCAAAATACTGATACCGACAACTTCATTATTCAATTCTTGATAATATTTATTCCTATTTCAAAGGCACTTTATGTATTATATATATACATACTTTTTGTCTATACAAAATTATTGCACTACACAAAGTACTGTAAACAAGGATATTTTCGCGAGCAGAATTTTTCGCAAAACCAGACAATCACAAACTTTTTCGCACATGTTAATAGTGTTTTTATGTTTCATTACATACACCTACACATGAAATAAATATATTCGCAGGGTGTTATAATCACGGGTAGATGTTGAAAAATAAACCCTCGCGAAAATAACTCTGTTTACAGTATACTACATCAGCTCATGCAAGCCTCGACTATTCACTTACTATACCCTGTAACTTGCCTTCAACGAAATCAATCATTGGTTGTTTTTTTTGCATTTTAAACTCTGTATCAAATTTGACCAAAATAAAAATCAAGGGGAAATTAACGGAAGATAAGTTCCAGTGATTTAATTTTGATATTACTTACTGCTAATCTTGCACACATGTTAAGTGTTTTGAGGAGTGTATGAAAACAAGTAAAGTCAGATGATATTGACCATTATACCAGGGGTGTTCAATAAGTTCGTGGTCAGAAGTAGATCTATACAGTTTTTATTTTTTACATGTAATTCAATTCAATTGATGAAATTATTTGAAGTCTCAAGTTGATATCTGCTCTCGTTTTTATGTTAAGAAAATTCTAGCTTGACATTTAGAAGTTTTTGAAAGTTGACTTTTTAAATTGAAAACTGAAGAATTGGCTGCTTATATGAAATCTGGCAGGAGGCAGTGAATATGAGAGCTCTTAACATGATGGTTTTATTTTCAATTTTTCATGCTTAATTCTTAACATTAGAAATATCTGACTGGAAAAGTTTAAGTTACTGTTAAAGTTAAACATAAAAATGAAAGTAGATATTTACTTTTCTTCAAACCATATTCACCAACCAAGTCGAATAACATAACATGTAAATTAAACTTGCTCAACTACATCTCCTTCCCCCTTACGTGGTTGGTATGTACACAAGAATGACGACAAGAACGATGGGAGAAAAGATTCAAAGTGCTGTAATGAAATGCAAGAACAGCACCTTAAATAGGATACGGTATTTAATTGGCAACCATAAAAACCTAAAAATGCAATAAAAAGGCAGTATAGGATTAAATCAAGGTGACAGTTTTAATATTGGCAGGAAAATTACTTCTTAAAAAAGACATTTTGATATCGAATTTAGATAAATAAATGCAGTTTAAGCCAAAAATATACTTTATATTTGTCTGAATATGGAAAAATTATCATTAAAATGTCTACACAATTTTCATCCAGATAGAAAATTAGACAGCACAATACACCAAAATTCATTCCAAATTTTTTAGAAAATAAAAATTTAATGACCTTGCTCAAGGACAGAATGATGAACACTAGAAAATATATGATGAGAAAAAAAATTTGCCACCATGAATATTTACGTTGATGGTAAACATTTTACACCATCAGGAAAATTTAGTATGAAATCGTTCGTTTAGAATGAAAAATTATACCATTAGAAAAAATTACCACCACAAGAAAAATTTCAAATGAAAATGTATACAAAATGACAAAGTATATTTTGG